>JBBPBX010051254.1:0-12493 GCA_038048925.1 Garcialebias charrua | reverse complement strand
TATATATATATATATATATATTATACATATCTGTGTGTCTATACACACTGTATAAAGAGGTTTTAAAACCTGCCCACACTCTTGCAATATTCTAAACAAAATTTCTAAACTCTAAGGCTCTAGAAGAGCTCTCAGCTCTCTGCCTCAGCTACACTCTGGCCACGCCCACTTCTCCACAGCAGAGGTCTGTGTTATTGGCAGATCAGCTGCAAGAGGGAGCACTGGAGCTGTGGGCTGCACAAGGGTGCAGCAGGTGCTAAATAATTTAAGATAATTTATTTTTAAAAAAAAATGTGGCTCATCCCTCAATCAGCCAATTGTGTGTCATGGCCAATCTTATTTTGAAAAACTGCGATAGAGAGAGTCCGCAAAAAACAAACTGCAAAGTAGGGACAGACTACTGTATCTCAAAATAATCTAAAGCAACATCAGAGACTCCTCTGTCTGTGTTGTTATCCATTGTAACAATGGTCTGTTAATGGCAGGGATTCATCTTTGACATCACTTCCTGTTGCAGCTCATGTGAGTATCTCAACTGTTTATCTCAATAGAGTGATTTTTTTTTTGGCAAAGCGTTCTTAATGTTATCTTTCCAAAAATGGATTAGTGTTTTTTTTTTTACATAAATAATTTATGTCACAGGCACTGAAAATAAATATAACGGCATAGGAGCCAAACGAAACGTTGGGTGTCTTAGTAGTGCCTCTTCATCAGATATTTACCTCCTTCCTCAGTAAATGTCATCGCAGCGGCTTGAGGATTTGCCATGGAGTGTCATAAGTTTACAGTTTTGAATTCAGGAAAAGTTTTTTTTGTTGTTGTTGATTTTTGTTTGTTTTGCATTTATATTTGGCTTTTTTATATATTTCACAACAATACCTGTGCTGCATTATAGCTGGATTGTTAAATTCAAGGCAACACTTTCCTGTATTTCAGAATTAATCAAGAGGAGTGACATTGCTTGTAACATTACTTTGCTTATCTCCAGATCAAGATTTAAAAAAAAAAAAACTTAAAATACATTAAACACAATAATAAACATGTTTTTAATTATGTTAGAAATCTAATGCATAATAGGTATGGGTTAAAAAAACAACAACAGCAAGTCCATCAATAAATACATAATTTAAAAAAAATACAAGTATTTAACCTGTTTCTTTTGCCACTGGTCTTTAGGATATTCAGAATTTTGTTGGTTTAATAAAGGTTAAATAAAATTTAACACTTGTTTCCAATCCATTTCTAGATTATTATCATAATTATTAGTATATAATAGTATTATATATTATTCACAAGAATACCTGTGCTGCATTATGACTGGATTGTTCAATTCTAGTAATTATAATTGAAGAGGAATGGCTGGAAAACAATTTAACATATTCTGATTCAATTTAATTCAATTCAATTTAACATATTCTGATTCATGCTCAAGAATATGCTCAAGATTCATGTTCAAGAATATTTTTTTCTCCATCCAGATGACCTGACTTAACGTTGAATCTCACATACTCATTACCTTAAAATACTTTTACATCTTAAGCCACCAGTGGTCATGAGTATGAATGAAAAGCCACAGTCTGGCTCAGGTAGAGATAAAAATAGTGACAAAGTTAAAATATGGACAGATTTAAACTTTTTTTTAAAAAGTTGATATGCACCGTATTTATCTTTTTGGTACCACTTTCCAATAAGGCTCCTCTTCTAGATGGCTAATAAATAGTTTATAGATACATTATTAATTCCTCTATAAACACTTTATAAATCATTAATTGTTTATTTTGCATTAATTAAGGGTGACAGAGACAAAACTGACCAGTTTCTTAACAAATAGTGAACCAAATCTGTTTACCTATATATTTCATCTAGAGTTGTTATATTAAACATTTCACACCAAGTTACTTCTTGTAAGCACAACCTAATATTTTAGGATATAATATTAATTGTAGATGTTTATAATGTAGTGATAAATTACAATATTAGATCCTAAAAAAATGGCTCACTATTTGGCAAGAAACAACCATTTTATATCTCTTGTCACCCTTAATTAATGCATAATAAGCAGTTGTTGATTTATAATGTGAATTAATAATGTATCTATAAACTATGAATAAGCCATCTATAAGGGGGGGCTTATTGTAAAGTGGTGGCAATATATAAATATTTTTTACTATTAGTAGTACAAAGCAGTAATGATTTAAAAGAGTGAACATAATAAAAACATTGTACACATGATTTTAAAAAGATATTAATGAAATTTAAAATGGGAGCCCAATCTGCAGTAGTTACGAAAAACAACTTTGTGTGTTGCTCAGAAATATTTTGATCTCTGTCAAATTACAGAGGAGCAACAATAAATCTCAAAGAGAACCAAACTACAGACTGCTTCCAGCTAAACGGAGAGAGGAGGGTTTTATGATCCAGCCTCCAGGTCGCTGTTACAGACATGATGAAACAGAAGCTAACAAGAACAGCAGCCATGAGCTGTTCTCATAGCATCTGTATGAAATGAGCATTTTTATTGGAAGTGCAATTAGCTGCAGCCAAAACAAAAACAATTCCCACACACAGAAATAAAACCCACATGGGTGATTCAAGAACCACATCACGTCTGCAAAGGCAGACATTCCAGGAAATAAGCAGGAATAAAAGTGGGTGTCAAGTTGAAACTTACCATGGCATCACCAGTGGATTATGAGTTTTACAAACTTCTTTTCAAATTGAACAATCACTGAGATGATCTCCTCAGGAGCTTTGAGTTCATCTATCAGTAGATGTAACGAATACATAAACTTGAGGGTGTCTTGAATCAAATGACTCTTTTTAGACCTTTTAATGTCAGTGTCCTCTATTACTGCTACAGGGCCTCTTTCAGAGCACACCCACTTTACTGGGAAATCTACAATGCAGCCTGCATACCACAGAGCAAAAAAAAAAGCAAATTCCATGAAAATTGTTACTTAGACTGAGCGTGTGTATACAGATCTGAACCTAAGGGTTTAGTGTACTGGTTCAGGTAAATGAAGTGGAAAAACACTGATGTTAATGAATGAACCCCATACAGTACAAGGTTGTCCAGTTCAAATTTGAATCCTGTTTCCATAATCCAGTTTCTTTATCAAGGTTTGACCAGTTATTTAAACTGTTAACACCAAACGGTGCAAATAAAAAAGGCTGTCATTGTGTAGGAAGCTGCACGGTGAGGAACAAGTGTCTGTCAACAAGAGGGTTCTCCCTGGGCATGTGCACTAAAGACTGAAGAAATCATAAATGTTTAATGATTAACAGACGGAGCGACGGCGTCCTTGTCAGTGTTGAACATGGGATTGAGTGCTATTTTAAACCTGAATATTTGTGAAACGAATATTAACTTAAGTGCTACAAGTTTTCACTTCCAGCCTTACAAGATGTTCAAAGGAAAACCTTTGTTTTGTGATAGTGCAGACATAAATAAGCCCATTCAAGTCAGTTTTATTTGTAAAGCACATTCAAACAGCAGCTGTCACCATAGTGCTTCACAAGAAGATCAAGGCAACAACTAAAGGGAAAAATATTAAGAAGTAATTACCATATTTTCCGACATTTAAGTCGCAGTTTTTTGCACAGATTTGTCAGTCCTGCAACTTATACATTGAAGCAACTTATATACGTTTTTTTCCATACTCAACGCAATTTTTGACTGACGGTTTAAAATTTGAAGAACTGCTACTGCGAGTCCTCCAGTGCGTGCTTGCTTCACTCAGCTGGTGCAGGCAGAGGAATGCTGGAGAGCAAACAGGTCTCACTTGTAAATGAGTCCTTGAGGTTCAATGTGATTTATCTGTATAAATAAAGGTTGAATGAAAAATAAAAATAAAGCTAGCAGCTCCAGCCGCGATGTATGGATGTATGGCGCCACGCTGCAGGCAGAATGAAGATGTTTTGACCATAAATAAACGCACAATGAATATGTTGGGTCAGCGGTGAAATGTGACTTATATGCCAAAGAGACTTTTATATTATGTATTTTTTCCTCTTCATGATGTTTTTTTACTTATGCGACTTATACACCAGAAAATATGGTAAAAACATCAAAAATAAAAACATAAATACAATGAGAAACAGTAAAATATTAAATAATATCACACTGTGATGAACGTCAGTAAAAACAGGTGTGTTTTTAAAAGAGATTCAAAAACAGGAACTGAAGGGGTCTGTCTAATCTTGATGGGCAGATTGTTCCAACGTTTAGGGCTCGTGACTGAAAAAGCCTGATCTCCTCTGAGCTTCAGCCTGGTTTTGGGTACAACCAAAAGCAGGTGATCAGATGATCTCAGCACCCGAGAAGGAAGATATGGTTGAAGTAGGTCAGAGAGATAAGAGGGTTCAAGGTCATCCATCCATCCATCCATTTTCATCCGCTTATCCGGGGTCGGGTCGCGGGGGTAGCAGCCTAAGTAGGGAGGCCCAGACTTCCCTCTCCCCAGCCACTTGGAGCAGCTCCTCTGGGGGAATCCCAAGGCGTTCCCAGGCCAGCCGAGAAACATAGTCCCTCCAGCGTGTCCTGGGTCTTCCTCTGGGTCTCCTCCCGGTGGGACATGCCCGGAACACCTCACCAGGGAGGCGTCCAGGAGGCATCCTAACCAGATGCCCGAGCCACCTCAACTGGCTCCTCTCGATGTGGAGAAGCAGCGGCTCTACTCTGATCCCCAATTTACACTACCGGTACATGCGTTCCGGCTCCGGTCCGCTCCGGTCCGACCTCCGCAGCAAATACGCACCCATTATAATCAATGAGAGCGTTTACACTGGCTCCGCACGGCGGCGGCGAGCGGACGGCAGTCCGTCAAAATAGGATCCGATCCTATTTCTGCCGGACGCCGGAGCTGTGCCGGAGTCAACTTTTAAAGATTACGTCGCACCAACAGGAAAAGGAACGAGCACAACATCCGTATTTACAAAATAAAATCACCACGGGCGGACTAATCCTAGCTCTATACGGATTTATTTGTACAAAAATGCTGTCAAACTATCATTTATGACTACGCCTACAAACGCAATACAAGAAATAAATAAATAAATAAAGTATTTTATTCTGAAATGTAATAAATCACGTCCTGTCGCTCAAACCATGTCCTGTCGCTCATTTACGAGAGAAGATCAAGGCAGACTGAAAATATCTCAATGCAAAAAACAATCAAACAGCGAGGCAGTCTCTACTGTTGTTCTCCTTCTTCCACCGAATGAATTGTTTTGTTCTGACTTCATTATTTATCACTTGATTTATCGCGCGATCTCGCAATTCCCGCGCATGCGTCTCGGAGAGGCGCATCCAGGCGGACCTGAGCTGAGCGGAGGTAGTGGAAACTGGACTTTGAGACGCTCAGCTGCGACCTGCGGAGCGGAGCCGGAACGCATGTAGTGTAAATTCCGGGTGAGTCCCTCCCAGATGACTGAGCTTCTCACCCTATCTCTAAGGGAGGCGACCCAATTGAGAAAACTCATTTCAGCCGCTTGTATCCGAGATCTCGTTCTTTCGGTCACAACCCAAAGCTCATGACCATAGATGAGGGTGGGAACGTAGATCGATCGGTAAATTGAGAGCTTTGCCTTTTGACTCAGCTCTCTCTTCACCACGACAGACCGGTACAGCGCCCGCTTCACTGCGGACGCTGCACCTATCCGCCTATCGATCTCACGCTCCAGTTTTCCCTCATTCGTGAACAAGACCCCGAGATACTTAAACTCCTCCACTTGGGGCAGGACCTCCTCCCCGACCCGGAGAGGGCACTCTACCCTTTTCCGGCTCAAGACCATGGCCTCGGACTTGGAGGAACTGATCCTCATCCCGGCCGCATCACACTCGGCTGCAAACCGCTCCAGTGAAAGCTGTAGATCACGACCTGATGAAGCCAATAGGACCACATCATCTGCAAAAAACAGAGAAGTGATTCTAAGGTCACCAAAACGGATCCTCTCAACACCTTGGCTGCGCCTAGAAATTCTGTCCATAAAAGTTATGAACAGAATTGGTGACAAAGGGCATCCTTGGCGGAGTCCAACTCCCACGGGAAATGAGCCTGACTTACTGCCGGCAATGCGGACCAAGCTCTGACACCAGTCATACAGGGACCGAACAGCCCATATCAAGGTCATTCGAGGTCATTAATGCACTTAAAGGTCAACAGGAGAATTTTTAAATCTATTCTGCATTGGGAGCAGTGTTGGGGTAGTTACCCAAAATAAGTAATTAGTTACACATTACTAGTTACTTTTTTTAAAGTAACATATTGCACTACTTAGTTACTCAGTTCTGAAAGTAACTTACTTACATTACTTTCGGATTACTCTAATACCTGAGATTTAGCCTGTATTAATTTTTATCTTTCAATAATGACATTAGAGATATTTTTGACACTCATTTTTAATGAAAAAGTAAAACAGCAGTGCTACATAACAAGCACAATGCATATGTAAACGTGCCATTCAAAAGGTATGACAATACGTATCAAAATGTAAAACTTCTGTTTAAAAAAAATAAAACAAAATAAAAAATAAAACCTCTTAAATGTGACGGTCTTTTCAAATGTTGTTTTCTGCGTTGAGTAACCCTTATTGTATTAGAACGTAAACATGCTATGTAAATAGCTCTGACAACAAATATACTAGCTAATACAACCTAAACCTTCAAACAGATGTTTACCTCTACATTTACAGAGCAGGTTTGTCAAAAAGGTGGTTGTACCTCATAAGCAACAGTTTTTCAAATCGCTTGTCAGTCAGTCTATTCCTTCTTGGACTGAGCACCAGACTGCCCAGGCTGAAAAGCCGCTCCACTGGTGCACTTGAGGGTGTTGCTGTGTTATATTTGACTGATAAAGACTTTATGTTAGGAAAGTTATTTAAGATTTCAATCTCTGAACCTGACTTTAGGTAATCAAATACTTCACTCTCACAGTCAGGAGGTGCTGCAGTTTCTTCCTCAAAGTTGAAAAAGTCAAGTTCACATTTTTTCAAGGAGGTAGAGGTCTGTGGCGCACAAAGGTCTTCTTCATCATGTGTTTGGCGACAACGCTGAGGTAATGACCGGCACTCACTGGTTAGCAGTGTCTTTAAGGCATCTCTCCGCTGCTCTTCTTTCAGCCACCTCACTTTGAATTTCGGGAGTGTGACTGCAGCGAGCAAAGCATTATGGCTCTCCAACACTGGACCGAATCTTGTTTTGATGGCCTATAAATGCATATAAAAACATATAAGATACAGAATAAAAGAGTTAAACATGCTAAATTAAATTATTTTTCACTTATGCACTATGACATTAGGCAGACTCGCTGTCATTCTTGAGAGACCTGTTTCGAGTGCTAGTACCTTGGGCATCAACATTTCCAGTGTAGGCAAAAGGCTCCCATAATAGCAGTTGTCTTCCCCTTGCAGTATGTCCAAAGCCACAG
Source organism: Garcialebias charrua (assembly GCA_038048925.1). Classification (NCBI taxonomy): domain Eukaryota; kingdom Metazoa; phylum Chordata; class Actinopteri; order Cyprinodontiformes; family Rivulidae; genus Garcialebias; species Garcialebias charrua. Next base: position 5,066 of record JBBPBX010051254.1, on the reverse strand, counting down.
TGAGGGGTTTCATGACCGAACAGTACTCTTTAAGAAAAGTGTATTCACGTTCAGAGAGGCCTTTAAAGGGATTGTGACATGATTTTTTTACTATTCATAAAATTGCTCAAAATATATATATTTTATCATTTAAATATGTTTGTTTTTGCAAACAAAATGATAAATCACTTTAATTTTGCTTTAAAAGTGATTTTGAACTTCAAGCCGTGTTTAATCATGGGAAATCCGATTACACTCGAACGCACCATATGTGATGTCACACTGGGCAGAGGGCTGTGGTGTCTTTAATAGCGGACAATTTAAAACTGGACGAATTTAGCAATCTAAGTGAAGATTTGAGCTATTTGTCTTCATTTTGGGAAGCAGAAAATTGTTTGGGTGATGAAACAAGAAACAACAGGATCTAATTTAGGTCTGATGCTGTATCAGACTTCCTTCATGTCGAGCTGCTCATACCTGCGCACTGTGACAAGCCCAGAGCTCTGCCCAGTGTGACATCACAGATGGTGCGTTCGTGTGTAATGGGATTTCCCATGATTAAACACGGCTTGAAGTTCAAAATCACTTTTAAAGCAAAATTAAAGTGATTTATCATTTTGTTTGCAAAAACAAACATATTTAAATGATAAAATATATATATTTTGAGCAATTTTATGAATAGTAAAAAAATCATGTCACAATCCCTTTAATGTCTAGTAGTTGGGTACACAATGAGTTTAAGTCTGCGATGGGAATATTAGTTATGCAGGACAGGGCATCATAGAATGAGTTCCGCCGTGTTGTTACTGGAACAATGAGTTTACGTTTGCATATCTTTTCAACCAGCTCAGAGGTTACAGTTGAACGGCTGCTCTTTGTCCAAAGGGCTGAACACTTAGCAGTGGCACTTCTGTACACGGACTTGGACTCAGGATTTGAAGACAGCCATTTGTCAACATCATTTGTAGAAATTAAGTTCAGTGTGTGCGAGCCTGCTTAAACGGTGGCGGCATCAAACTTGCTGCACCATCCCTCTGCGGCTCTTTAGCAACTAGCTTAGCTTTAGCGTGTTGTCTTTGTAAATGCTTGTAAAGATTTGACGTCGAGTTCGCAGCAGTAGACAGTGTCTTGTTGTGGCCCAGACATAGCTTGCACACTACTGTAATGTTCTTGTCCTTTCTCGCGACAAAAGAAAAATAATGTGAATACTTCCATCCATAAAATGACATCGCCGCGTTCTCCTCCACCTCCGCCATGTTGTTGTTCATTCCCTCCAATGTATGTCTATGTACCTTTATATGTCTATGTACGTTGACGTATGACGTTCCGACGTCATCGCGTACGTCTTTGTTTTCCCCCCGTGACAGTCATGCGTCTGCTCCGTCGTCCTCGTCCCACAACTATTCTCCGAAAGGTAAAATAAAAAAAACTATTCTCCGAAAGGTCCTGATTGTAACGCAAGTAACGAATGTAAGGTTTTGTTAGTAACTGTAATATATTACAGGCATTTTCAAAGTAGTGCGTTACACTACTATGTTACTGAAAAATGTAATGTCATTACTGTAACGCGTTACTAAGTAACGCGTTACACCCAACACTGATTGGGAGTCAGTGAAGGGAGGACAAAACTGGTGAAATGTGCTCAAACCTACGAGTTCCTGTTAAAAGCCAAGCTGCAGCATTCTGGATGAGCTGGAGATGTGAAAGGGACACCTATACCTGACTGGCCCCAACATAAAGAGCATTATATTAATCAAGTCAGGTTATAATAAAGGCATGGACTGTTTTGTCAAGGTCAGATCTGCTCAACACTTAGCTATTTGCATCAACTGGATGAAGCTTTTTTTGTAGAACAGAGTTAATATGTCAGAGTCAGAGAGTCAGAGAGTCTTTATTGTCATTTGCACCGCATGTGGTACATGAGATGAAAACGAGATTATGTACACGAGGTCCCAGTTACATCCAACAATGTGTATTAAACTTAAAAGCAGAGTCTAAAACCATCCTGGGATTAGTAACAGACAGCTTACGGCTACAGGAACAGAGACAGTGGTAGAGTTGGGGCTAAACGCAATGACTTCAGTTTTCAACAAAGAACATTAAAGATTTAATATTATGTTAAACACATTGCTGACAAACACTTTTACTGAAAAAAGCCATAATGTATATTCAGATGAGTATCTGCACCACCAGCTAACTGTCAGCAATTTAGTTGATGTGAAACTAAACTAAAGTCTAACTTTCTGCAGCCAGAGGCTTAAGATTCAATATATTTTTTTGTCCTCAAAATATCCAAACTTTACAAAGAAATGTCACCTTATTTTTAATATTGGCATCTTTTTTGACAGAAGTTGTCATTTGCAGTCTGCATTCAATCAGTAAAATTCTTTCAATGACCCTGTAAACAGTTTCTATGAAGAACCTTGGATTTTTTTTCATTATCTTCTTCTTCTTCTTCTTCTTCTTTCGGCTTTTCCCTTTTCAGGGGTCGCCACAGCGAGTCATCCTCCTCCACCTCACTCTGTCCTCTGCATCCTCTGTCCTCACTCCAACTACCTCCATGTCCTCTCTAACTGCATCCATATATCTCCTCTTTGGTCTCCCTCTTTGTCTTTTTCCTGGCAGCTGCATTTCTAACATCCTTCTACCAATATACCCACTGTCCCTCCTCTGGACATGTCCAAACCATCTCAGTCTGGCCTCCCTAACTTTATCTCCCAGTTGTTTAACATGTGCTGTACCTCTGATGATCTCATTCCTGATCTTATCCATCCTTGTCACTCCTAAGGAGAACCTCAGCATCTTCATTTCTGCCACTTCCAGTTCTTTCTCCTGTCTTTTTGTCAATGCCACTGTCTCCAGACCATACAACATAGCTGGTCTCACCACTGTCTTGTAAACTTTTCCTTTGACCTTTGCTGACACCTTTTTGTCACAAATCACTCCTGAAACTTTTCTCCATCCACTCCATCCTGCCTGGACTCTCTTTTTCACCTCTTTACCACATTCCCCATTTTCCTGTACAGTGGACCCCAAGTACTTGAAGTCCTGCACCTTTGTGACCTCTGCTCCTTGTAGCCTCACTGTTCCACTGGCCTCCCTCTCATTCACACACATGTACTCTGTCTTACTACGACTGACTTTCATTCCTCTTCTTTCAAGAGCATACCTCCACCTCTCCAAGTTCTCTTCCACTTGTTCCCTGTTCTCACCACAGATCACAATGTCATCTGCAAACATCATAGTCCATGGGGATTCCTGCCTGACCTCATCTGTTAGTCGGTCCATCACCAGAGCAAACAAGAAGGGGCTCAGAGCCGATCCTTGATGCAATCCCACCTCCACCTTGAAGGTATCTGTCACACCCACAGCACATCTCACCACTGTCCTGCTGTCCTCATACATGTCCTGTACCAGTCTAACATACTTTTCTGCCACTCCAGATTTCCTCATGCAATACCACACCTCTTCTCTTGGTACCCTGTCATATGCTTTTTCTAAATCCACAAACACACAATGGAGTTCTTTCTGACCCTCTCTGTACTTCTCTATCAACATCCTCAAAGCAAAGATGGCATCTGTGGTGCTCTTTCTTGGCATGAAACCATACTGCTGCTCACAGATAGTCACCTCTTGTCTAAGTCTTGCTTCCACAACTCTCTCCCAGATCTTCATTGTGTGGCTCATCAACTTAATTCCCCTGTAGTTGCTACAACTCTGTACATCACCCTTGTTCTTAAAAATGGGAACCAGCACACTTCTTCTCCATTCCTCAGGCATTTTCTCACCCTCAAATATTCCATTAAATATTTGAGTCAAAAACCTCACTGCCATCTCTCCGAGACATTTCCAAACCTCCACTGGTATGTCATCAGGTCCTACTGCCTTCCCCTTCTTCATTCTTTTCAGAGCTTTCCGGACTTCACCCTCACTAATCTTTCCCACTTCCTGGTCCACAGTTTCTATTACCTCCACTCTTCTTTCTCTTTCATTCTCTTCATTCATTAGCTCCTCAAAGTAATCCTTCCATCTTCCCATCACACTCTCCTCACTTGTTAGAACATTCCCATTCCCATCTTTAATAAGCCTAACCTGCTGCACATCCTTTCCAGCCTGATCCCTCTGTCTTGCCAATCGGTACAAGTCCTTCTCGCCCTCTTTAGTGTCCAGTCTCCCATATAACTCATTGTACGCCCTCTGCTTTGCCTTAGCTACTTCCCTCTTTGCTCTATGTCCCATCTCCTTATATTCCTGTCTCCTCTCTTCAGTCCTCTCACTGTCATATTTCTTCTTGGCTAATCTCTTTCTTTGAATGGCGTCCTGCACTTCACTATTCCACCACCAGGTTTCCTTATCATCCATTCTCTGTCCAGATGACACACCAAGTACCTTCCTACCTGTCTCTCTAATTACTGTTGCTGTAGTAGCCCAGTCACTTGGAAGCTCTTTCTTACCACCCAGAGCCTTTAACAGCTCGTCTCTGAATTTCTCACAACATTCTTCCTTCTTTAGCTTCCACCATTTGGTCTTCTTCTCTGATTTTACTCTTTTTCTCTTCTTCGCAACAACAGTCATTCTACACACAACCATCCGATGCTGTCTGGCCACACTCTCCCCTGCCACAACCTTACAGTCTCCAATCTCCTTCAGGTTTCCTCTTCTACACAGAATGTAGTCGATCTGCGTACTCCTTCCTCCACTCTTATAGGTCACTCTATGTTCCTCCCTCTTTTGGAAATAGGTATTGACTATAGCCATTTCCATTCTCTTGGCAAAATCCACCACCATCTGTCCTTCCTGGTTTCTTTCCTTGACACCAAACCTACCCATCACTTCCTCATCCCCTCTGTTTCCTTCACCAACATGTCCATTCAGGTCTGCTCCAATCACCACTCTTTCCTCCCTGGGAATACTCTCTATCACTTCATCCAAATCTTTCCAAAATTTATCTTTCTCCTCCTCATCACATCCAACCTGTGGAGCATAACCACTTACTATGTTTAGCATCAGACCTTCTACTTCTACCTTTAGACACATCACCCTATCTGACACTCTCTTCACCTCTACTACATTCTTTGCCAACTCCT
>JBBPBX010051253.1:0-24646 GCA_038048925.1 Garcialebias charrua | reverse complement strand
TTAAACTAAGACAGGTGGGGACGTGGGTTAGGGGCCAAAACTCCGCCCCTTCTGTTCTCTGATTGGTTCGGTCAAAAATCTACCGGAGAAATCGTTGTCTATGGGAGAAGTCCCAGACCCTAGTACGAAGCAAAGTGAAGGACAAGGGTCTGGTTTTAACCAGGCTAGCTTGGTCCATAGACCCTGTGGTAATATTCCAGGATGGGAGGATTACTGTAGAGACCACTATGGGGAAGATTATGCGACTCACACGACTGAAGTAGTATGGAAGAAGTACGGCAACGAATTAAGGAGGTCAATCCCCTATGGTACAAGCTAACGTTATCTTAGGGCACAGACTACAGACCAGGAAACACATTCAAGGAGAAATCATCCCCTTTGTTTCCGATTCCATGATCGCACTGGCTGAAGGACATGCAGTGAGACAAAGCTTATGTAGGGGAGAAGAAACAGTTGGTTACGAATGGGTAGGCCCAAACCAAATATATTCAAACATTACCTGTCAGTACCCAGAGGAAAATTGGAAAAAGTGCGGCAAGAAAGGAGATGAACACAATTGTACTTGGTATGAAACTGTAAGCTATACAGTAGGCCGCAAAGTCATAGAACTGATACATGGTGTGGGTGAAGTGATCAAGGAAGGGGGAAAACAGTCGAAGGATGGATGGTTGATCTATTCATCCAGATCTGGCCTTATTTGGCAAGATTAGTCGGTGTGAGAGCTGTACCTTATTAGGACGTGTGATCCTGCAAGAAGGTCTCAAAGCCATGTGAGGAACTACAAGCCACTCCCACCAGAACTGGGCGCTGGCTCTGCTTAAAGCCAGAACACCAAGGAAGTCGTCTCACTTCCGCACCGGAGCAGTAGAGAGCAACAGCAGAGAAAATAATTCCAGAACCCCTCATCACCAAGTCCAGCATGCAGGGCCCAACATCACATCCAGCATCCACAAAGATTGTGAGTACACCTTCTCCTACTGCCCTGTTCATCAAGAGCGATATCGACTACCAGACAACAGATACCCCTCTAACCGAGATAAGTACCTTCTTTTGGTGGGTAGCTAGTACCATGATGCCTAATTCGACCTCCTGGCCAAGGTGTCCTACTTCCTTTAAAGGAGGCAATGTGGAATATTTTTTGCTATTAATTACATGGATGTGCTACTGCCACACAAGAGGATGGGGTAGAGGGCATCTGATACGGTGGCCAATGGCCTTCCAGGGCTCTGCAAAGATGGTTGTAACCCATGTCATACTCAAAAGACCTGAGATAATGCCATCCCTGTTTGTCACCTACTTGATGGGAAGAGTCAGACCAACGCTTAGACAAAAAGTGGTGCTCTTAGCCTGGTTATTAGTGGACTCCATAGTGATAACCCTCAAGTGTGTGGCCACCCTCATTCCAGTATCAATGCCCATGTCCAGCGGTGGAAACACAGTAGGGAGAGCTGTGACCGCAGTAATGGAAGGAATTATGGCCATTACCGTTTTGGCACACTTACTGTACCAAACCCTAGCCCTGTAGCCACAAAATAGACACCGTTGGTCTCTGAAACTAGCTGTCCTAATAGGATGGGGTCTGATTTGGGGAACTTGCTTTGCACTGTACTAGGCTAGTCTCTGTACTACAGCACCTATCATTGTTTGGATGATGACCTATGCAGCTGTTTTCAAGATAGGGCGTGAGCCCTCCCTTGCTGCTCTGGAGGCGAGCGTAGAATTATAACCAGTAAGAATTCCTTGGCTTGGAAATCTGACTCCGAAAACAGAAATAAATTAATCATTGTAACCAACATCACTTAACCCTTCCCTGTTAACGCTAGTATATAGAATTTTGTTTACTTGTTTACTTATTTACTTATTTACTTAATCAACTTAGAACAAGTTCTGTTATGCTCCTCCTTTATCATTACAGGAACCCCAAATAACCTGCTGTTATTGTTAAGTTGGATTAATTGATGCCGGATACCTTTGGGCTGTTGGTTCTTCCTGGTGGTGCCAAAGCTACCATTCAGATGTGGCATATGAAGCTGTGATAAGTAGGATCCTTGTCTGTAATATCTCAAATGGCTTACCACACGTGTCGGTCGAAGATTGTCTGGAAACAAAGTGCACCTGCAAAGTTGCCTGGACCTTTGCACTGTTCACGTCACCCTATGTACCAAGAGAGATTGTCCAGACAGGGGCATTCTACCTATCAGTGGTCACAAAGGAATGAGAAAACCTCTGCAATGCAACCAGGTTCAGGGCCGTCCACCTGTACGCAGGGCAGCTCTTAGCCTATGGACCGACCTTACCGAACTTCGCAGTCCCACGGACAAGATCAGTACTCCAGCCTCAAGTGGTCCCCATCCCGTCAGACGTGAATCTGGGGGCCACCCCTCCGTGAGTTCCCGTCCCAATGCTGCTGAAAACGATGGCATTGAGTCCTAGCATCAATATTAGATATGCACCACCAGCAGCTAAGACAACCCAAGACCAAGAACCGACAGCTGGTCCTTCCAACCCGCAAAGCATGGAGGCTCAGTCTGACACTGAGCCCATGGAGGTAAGGGCAGCCTCTCCGGAACCACCAATCCCGCCAGAGTGGTCCAAACTACATGCTTATCTCGAACACTTCCTGAAGAACGAGGCAAACTCCCTTACCCTTGAGGGATCAATCGTCTACGAACCCTGCAGCCCTGACATTCTGTTCCCCGATGGTCTGGAAGTCCCTGATCTCCTAAGTCTAACATACACACCCACTAGCCCGGACATGCCCAGCCCTGCTAGATCACATGTCCCTAGTCCCGTCAGTCCTGATACAACAGGCCCAGCTGAGCCAGAAGAACCTGACAACCCTATCCCAGTCAGTTCAGCAGTTGCTGATCCCAATGACCGAGAGTCTGACTTGATTCTTGAAGACCCAATGCCAACGCCACCTCAACAGCAGGTGATGGATGGAAATGCTGCCTACTTGCCCGAAGGATGTCTCATAATAGATCTCATGACACCTATTGGGTCCCCCATGAGTGCTGAAACCCTGATGTCTCAAGCCAGTGAGAATGTTGATCCTGATGCTCGATCAGCAAGGGAGAATGAAGGATCACTGACCACTTCAAGATCTCAAGAGACGACCTCACCTCTGCTGGGCGGCACACATGAATCCGACCAGAATGACTACACCATAATGGATGTTTGGGAAGAAGCGCACGGCAGTCCAGGGTCCAGTGACATCGAGGATCCTATGCTGCCTGACATTTTTACTTTATTGCACTTAGTGCTACAAAAGGCCACAACACTCCTTGCACAATACATACCTCTTCCTCAGTGAACTGCTTGTGTCCTGGATGCCGAAAGGTGGGCGGCAGTGTTGCCAGGTGTACGATAATTATCGTATTTGTACGATAATTTTGCCCTCTGTACGATGTACGATCAATAATCCCGAAAAAGGCCAAAAATACGATAATTTGACCATTCTGTGAACCTGTAGTTGTGATCGGTTTCCATCAGCCTGTCGCAACTGTCTGTCGGAGTTTTTTTGTGAACCCTGAAGGCATCTTGAAATTCCAGCCAATCGTGCTTTTCTAAATGTGACCTAAGAGTGACGTATATGCAGAACAACGACCATGATTGGCTGAATAGTCCGCTGCACCCGCCCCATGCGTTAGAAAAAGCAGAGCTGTGTGACACCGGTCTGGAAGAAGTGATGAAAATGATAGAACGTTCCAGCTCCCCGGGCGCTTTCGGGCTGCTCACTGCACCAACTGGTAGGTGGTTGGGTTAAATGCAGAGACGAATTTCGTCTGTGTATGGGAAACATACGCAGATGACAGGAAAATACATTATTATTATTATTATTAAAGTTGAACGTTAAATGATAATAAAGAAATATATTAAGAAAATATGACAGGAAAACTGGGACATTACTGATACAGGAAGACATTTACACAACATTCATAAAAAGGTAGGATATACAAGGAAAGCAGGAAGCAGCGGCGGCCGCCACTAGAGGGCGCCGCCCCTCCTTGGAACTGCAGCTCTTCATCATTTGAAGATTTAATTTTTTTTTATAAAAGTGAAATAATAAAATAAAAATATTTCGAAATGCATGCATATATGTTTTTAGTTGTGTAGGATAAATATTTTATGAGTAATGATTGTTTGTTTCAAAAAACGTTTTCTGATTGTGACGTACTTCCGGTTCCCCGCGGTTCCCCGCTGGGCGCCGCCTGCGGCTTTTCCATTGAATCTAATTATAACTAGCGCGCTAGAAACTTCCGGTGCCCTGCTTCTGTTGGACTGTACAGGTCGCATTTTCCGTCGCCCTCGAGCCTGGACTCGTCTCTTATCGCCACGGATCGCCAGCGCTTCCGGTTCGAGCCAGGAGGGAGGGGGAGCAGGGGGACCATCTCTGTTTACACTCAGAGCTGATCACACGGCCAACTAGAGACGTTGAAACAGCAGTAATTATTAATGGTGCCTTTCTACACAGGTAAGCAAGTAATAATTGTGAGTTTAATAAATCTCTAAGCGCACATGAGCAAAGTTTGAGCTGTTCTCATCTGTGGTGCGTGACGTGGTGTCGTGTGTTGCTGTCAGTCACACAGCTAGCTACTAGCTGTGCTTATGAACGTTGTGGTGTTTCTTTATCTAATGCTTATTACTATTCCTGACTGATATGGCTCTCAACTAGATGTTACAAAAGTGTTTTCTAAACGTTATGTGTTTAATATTATGACTATCAGGTGTTTATGTATTAATATTTTGATTATCAGATGTTCGTGTGTTAATATAATGATTGTCAGTTGTTGTGTGTTAATGTTATGATTATCAGATGTTCATGTGTTGTGTTAATATTATGAATATCAGATGTTCATGTGTTAATGTTATGATTATCAGATGTTCATGTTTTTAACTCAAGCTTGTGTACAAAAGTTGAGCTGAAGTCAAACCTGTTAAATATCAGACAATATAAACTTTTATATTCACCAGATGTCTGCTATATCAATCAATCACCTTTATTTTTCCAGGTAGAGTCCGTTGAGATGGAGATCTCTTTTACAAGGGTGACCTGGTCAAGTGGTCAGCAGCACACGTCACATGGTAATTGACAATAAGCATTTGCATTTACCAAAAAAGATGGTTTTATGAACCTGTTTGTAGCAGCCCTGAAACATTTTTCTTCCACTGTACAGGAGGACATGGCAGGAGGTGATGATGAGTGGATCCTCTGGTCCAGCCTGGATGTTTCTGAGAAGTGGAGTCGCCACTGCACGGTACCCAAATACTGTAATAATACCAGTGGTGGAGAAAGTACTCAAACACTGTACTTAAGTAAAAGTACAAATAAACAGACAAAAATTTACTCTAGTAAAAGTAGAAGTACCATATTAATATTTTTACTTAAGTAAAAGTAAATAAGTACTTGCTTTTAAAAATACTTAAAGTATTAAAGTAAAAGTACTTGCTGAATGTATTAACTAATGCAATGGTCTACAATACCATTAAGTGTGCATACTGTATGCCAAAGGTGGGCGAATGAACGCTAGGGAGCGCTAAATCGCTATTCCGCTTACAGTGGACCTAAACTTTTTGTCAGCGTTTTTGTGAATTGACTAACTTTTATAATTCATAAGCGGATTTCTGCTATTTTTATTTAAAATGCAGTACCGCTAATAACTAATTATCTATCAGTAAAAACCAATAAACTTATTTACAAGCTCATAATGCTGCTTGTTTTACCTTTTTCCCCACCGTAAACAGCAGAGAGGAGGAAGGGTTGGAGGGGGGAGGGAGGGTTGGAGGGGGGAGGGAGCAGAGGGGGGGATCTACCATGTAGGTAAATGCCTGGGGATCCCATCAGCATGAGGCCCCGGCCCCGCCGCGCCCCGGCCAGTCACCTAATTCCTAACATTGATCCTGCTTGTTAATCTACATTTAACATAAAAATAATTATAGTTACGATGAAAACAATCATTAAATAAGCAATTTAAAAAACGGTTGATTTCATTATCCCCCTACTAAAAATGGACTATTCCATCTCGACAGCTTCCGGGTTAGAGGTGAACTCAGAGGCTAATTCCGTGGCTAGCTGTTTGTGCTGGGTACTTGGACAAATCCTTAGAAAACCCAGCTGTTTCAAGCCAAATTAACGCGGCCGGAGGATTCTATTTTGTGTTCTGTGTATACCACGCGACGGTGAGTCGTTATTTTCATGTATTTTTATTACTTTTCATTAAATCTGTTGAGTACCTATAGACGCTAACTGTGTCTGCCGGTTGGTTGTGGGTTACTAATGGAAATCCTTAGAAAACCCAGCTGTTTCAAGCCAAATTAACGTGGCCGAAGGATTTTATTGTGCGTTTTGTGTCGACCATTCGACGGCGAGTCGTTAGTTTTATGTATTTGGGTTACTTTCATCATGTATAAATGCCGTGGCGACACACCCGTGTATTTGAGATTTAAACGTGGTGTTGACCGATGCTGCCTTTTTGGGTGAGCAGGTACTCATCGATCTGTTCACCAAATATAACACACCCATCCCCTCCAGTGCAGCAGTTGAACGCCTGTTCTCGATGGGAAAGGACATTTTGAGGGCCAAGAGAGCCAGCTTGTCTGACACCAATTTTGAAGTGTTGATTTTTATGAGAGGCAACCAGCATCACATGGAGGAGATGAGCACAGAAGAACAGTCAGAGTAGCCTGAAGTTGAGGAAGGGCAGGGAATAAAACTGTTACACTAAGTGACTAAAAACATTTTTTTTTCTATTTCTCATGTTTTATAATCAAAAAAGGCGTTCAATACAAGATCAACTGGACTTTATTTGTTGCAGAAAACGTTTCACCCTTTATCCAAAAGGCTTTTTCAATCCAGAATGGCAGCTGTGAGACTGAGAAGAAGTTTTATACTAATAAAACGCATAAAACTTCAGTCTCACAGCTGCCATTCTGAACGTTTTCTGCAACAAATAAAGTCCAGTTGATCTTGTATTGAACGCCTTTTTTGATTTTATCATGTCCTGGACGACTGAGAATTTTCACCAGCTTATGTTTTATAGGCATTTTGTTGTGTATATACTTTTTATATTTTTATATATTTGTTTAATCACATTGTGTTTATTTACTCATGGCCACCACAATTTTTGAGTAGATGTGTTTTTTCAGTAATACAGTAAAATAGTGTCTGGAAATGTTTTTTTATTTCTTCTTTATTTCTTTCCAAAGAAAATCAAGGTTTTCATGCATGCACATGACATGTGCACAGAAATTAACAAGCACAAATTCACAGCTTTTTCATTTTGTGGCTTAAAAATAAATCATTAAATAATAAACAATAAACTTTATTTGTATAGCACCTTCCTACAATGCCTTGCATTGACCAAGGTGCTTAACAGGACAGAAAATATAAAAACCGGTACAATAAATCGGTGAATGAATGGAAACAAATAAAAATGCTACATACTATACCAAATTTATAAAAGTTACACACTGAAAGCTTTTTTGAACATCATAAATGATTGGAGTCAGAGGCAGAAATTATTTAAAAAATAAAATAAAAATATGTCAGCTTGAGCTTCCTTCCAAACCAATGAGTTCAAAATTAAATAAAAAAATAAGAGGTTGGTTGAATGAATGAAGATAAATTATTTAAAGCTCTTATCTTATGCTGATAAAGACAGACATCTAGTGGTCAAATGGAGCAACACAGTATGTGAAGTTTTGGTTCCTCCTTGCATTGCTTTCGTCATCTGTATACCCATAATGCATTGCAGGGCACTTCAGTTTTCCAGAAAACAGTTAAAAATAAGTTTATCGATGCATTTTTAATGAAAAATCTACAATAAACAAACAAAAAAAGGACAAAGAAGCAGTCGAAAAGCATTCCACACATTAAACAACTTTTAAAATTTTGGACCCTGAGTGAAAGTTGTATTTTAATAGATGACACCCGGAGCGAATCGCTGTTAAAAGGTAGGGTAAGGTGAGGTGTATATTAGTTTATACGCCTGTAGTTGGCAGTGTGGTGCAGATATTGCATAACGCTGCCGGCTACAAATTGTTGAATATAAATAGCGGATTAGATTAGCTTCCCCTAATTTTGATAAGGCCTTTGTGCATTTGAAATTGTGGACCTAAAAAAATTAATAAGCGTTTTAGAAATTGTGGAACTAATTTTTTAATTAGCGGTGCCCACCTTTGCTGTATGCATATTTTCTGTAATACATTAATAGTGTTGAGCCATTTTAATGAACAATTCTGCAGATAATGCATGTTTTTATTGTGTTTACTCTGTGACACAGTTCACACTTGGACTTTTGATTCTGTGTGTCAGAATTTCAGTGATGAGTTAAATACCATTAAGCAAAATAAGAAAGAGGAATGATTATACCTTTGAAAGTTTTTATTTAACACAAAATAAAACCAATGTGTCATTTTAACTGCAGTAAACACATTTAAGTAAAAGTTGTCTGTTTGAAAAAAGGAGCATTAGACACAACTAACAAAGGAATAGATCACTTCAACTCGTTTGTCATCAACTCTAGTTAAAATATTGTCTAGTCAATCTTGTAATGGATCAACAATGAACAATACTTTAACTTCCTGACAACATTTTCAAAACTTGGACCTGAGTGTCGAGACATTTGGAGAAATCTCTTGTCTCCTAACATCCCATGAACTGACACATTTTAATATTGCAGCAAGAATTTCTTGTTCAAGTTCAGAAGAAGTTGGTTTTCAAAGTTTTTGAGTCCATGTCTGGCTCTTTAGGGAGAGAGAATCTGTCCTGCTGTACTGAACAGTCTTTCAATAGTCTTTCAATAATAGTCTTTCACTTTTGTGTTGTTGTTATTTCTTCACAGCTCACAGCTCACATCGTGGACTTTCCTCATGGAAGGACGTGTGTCCACTCTGTCCTGCCTCTGTCGTCCAATGCTTGCAAATAGGAGAGACTACTATCTTTCAAAGATAAGAGTAGAATATTATAGAATTTGGAGAGTAAGCCTCTACTCTGATTGTGGTAGATGGCTATATTCTCTATGGTAGAGAGCGGAGGTTCAGCTGTAGATATCCGCAAGGTATTAACAAAATTTCTAATCTGTAAATACTTAAAAAAGTGCTTTTGTGGCAAACTGTATTTGCTTGCCAATTGTTCAAAAGACATTAAAACTCCCTCATGATAAAGGTCTCCTATTGTATTTATGCCTTTATCCATCCATAACTTAAATCCTCTGTCTGCTCTTCCTGGTTTGAATCTATCATTTCTCCAAATCGGTGACAACCATGAAATCTTGGACACCTCATTTAAAACTTTATGAGAATGATGCCAAACTGATATTGTATTCTTAAAGGGGACCACATGTAAGTATTTAAAAATTTTATGTTATGTCTGTGTGCTATCTTGACAATATTAATTCATTTTAATACACAAAATAATTCTTAGATAATTAATTATACCCTTTTTAATTCTGCCAGTTTTAACTTTCGTTTTGAACGACCGGTTTCTGATAGAAGTTCTGAAGTCCACGCCCTTCAACGATCTGTTTACGCCCTCTGCACAGCCAGTATCTGTAATGTGTTGTTGTTTTAAAATTAGCTCGTTTTTTATTACTCATTTGACTTACTGTTAGTGTTAGCTTAAGATAACTTACCGAAACCCGTCTGAGCGCGCCGCAGTTTGCTGCTCCTTTTAGCATGAGACCACCCGAATCCGATGCTAATGTTAGCTTGTTCCTCTTCCGGTTTTCGCCAGCTCCGCTCGTTGCACGCGGAGACTTTGAGAGTTATCGCTGTTCCAGTCAAGACACACAAAGTTCACCAAGTGTCTCCCGTAAATTAATCGGTAAAGAGAAGGTCCTCGCTGTTGCGAGGCTTCTGCCAGGCTGCTGCGAGGCTGCACAGTTGAAGCTCCGCTCCATCGCGCCAGAAGAGGGGCTCGTTGACGCCGGTCCCTACGTCGGGGGTCTGCTCGTTTAATTTTTGCCGGCTGCGCGTTTGGAGCGATCGCAAATACACTAAAAATTGAACTAAAACATAAAAATAACAATTATACTTTATTTATAAAGCCATTTAAAAAACCACAGCTGCAACAAAGTGCTGTACACATGAAATTAATAACATATAAACAAAAGATGAGATGAAATCATGAAAAACAACAGTCATGTGTTTAATACAGAAGTGGGTTGAGCCTAACCAGGGGTTGCTAGGTGAGGGGCTGGACTCATGTTGGGGTGGGTTGTCCTCGCGCCTGTGACGTCACAAGCGCGATTGACTTCCAGTTTATTTCAAAAACGAGCCGTTTTTATCACAGTAAAATAAATCTACTTAGAGTAAATAAACCACTGGGTGCATTTTTTTGGCCTTTGGACTGTTTTTTTATGAAGTAAATACCCAAAGTTGAGTAAAAAAACATTAAAAAGTGAATTTTGAATGTGTGGTCCCCTTTAAGAAAAGGGTTTTTTGTGTTTTTTAATAATTGTTTAGGTTCAGCTGAGTAAAGGTAGGATTTTAGAGGTAATGGTAATGAGTTGTTCTCTATTTGTACCCAAGATGGTGTGTTATTAATAGAAAAGTAACCAGTAGCAGCACAAAGCTGGGCAGCCCAGTAATAGAGTTTAATATTCGGCATTCTAATCCCCCCCCGGTCATAGGGCAGATAAAGAAGAGAGAGGCGTAGTCTGGGGCGCTTATTATTCCATATAAATCTAGTGAAAGTTTTATCCAAAGAGGAGAAAAAGGAAGCTGGCACATACAAAGGAATAGACTGGAAGAGGTATAAAAATTTTGGGAGAATAGACATTTTAATAATATTAATTCGGCCAATCATTGAAATTGGCATCTCTCCCCATTTTTCTAGAGATCCTGATATTTTTTGCACTAAAGGATCATAATTAATAGAAACTATTTTCTCTATATTTGGCACAATCTGAATTCCTAAGTATTTGAATCCTTCATATGTACATGTGAACTGTGTTTGTATTGGAGGGTTATTTCTATTCAGCAATAATAAAGAGCTTTTTTTTAAATTAACTTTATATCCTGAGAACTCCCCGAATTCTCTCAGAATTGTATTCACTTCCTGAGTCGACTTCTCTAGGTTAGTTATAAGCAAAACAATGTCATCTGCAAAAAGAGATATTCGATGCTCTACCTCTCCTATTTGAATCCCAGTGATTTCAGGGGACTCACGTATTGTCATAGCTAGTGGTTCAATGGCAAACAAGAAAAGAAGGGGGGACAATGGGCATCCCTGTCGTGTCGATCTGCAGAGATTTATACTCCTTGATAACTGACTGTTAGTTACCACTTTAGCTATTGGTTCCGTATACAATAATTTAATCCACTTTAAGTATTTTTCTCCCAGGCCAAATCTCTTAAGAATATCAAAGAGGTAATCCCATTCAATCCTATCAAAAGCTTTTTCTGCATCTAATGACAGAAAAGCATGGTCCATAGCGAACTGCTTTTCATATAGTATATTAAGTAATCGACGAGTGTTGTGGAAGGCTTGGCGGCCAATAACGAATCCATTTTGATCATTTGAGATTAGATTAGGGATATGTGTTTCAATCCTTCGAGCCAAGACTTTGCACAGAATTTTTGTGTCACATGACATTAGGGAAATGGGTCTATATGAGCCCATGTCCGTTGGAGATTTACCTGGCTTTAACAGAAGAGAAATGGTTGCCAATCGTAATGATGGGGGCAGAATGCCTTTTTCATAAGACTCATTGAATGCTTCAAGTAAATGTGGCAGTAATTTGTCTGAAAATTTCTTGTAAAGCTCAATTGGTAGGCCATCAGGGCCAGGGGCTTTACCCGAATTCATTTGGCTAAGAGCTATTTTAAGTTCTTGAATACTCAGTTTTTCATCCAGATTATTCTTACTATCCTCTGATAAAGTTGGAAATAAGAGCTGGTCCAGGAACTGCTTCTGTTTATTTGGGTTATCTGGGTATTGGGATTTATACAGATTTTCATAATACTTTGTAAAAGCCTCATTTATGTCTTTTGGATCCACCAGATACTCACCGTCATCCAGTATGATTGAGTTAATGGCCCTGTTTGTCTGTAGTTTTTTAAGTCTCCAAGCTAAGAGTTTGCCTGCTTTTTCACCCTGATCATAATATGATTGTTTTAACCACAGTAAATTATTTGCTATTTTATTGGTAGTGAGCTCAACATACTCTGATTTTAATAACAGAAGTCTCTTATCCTTATCAGCGTCGCTGCCATGATACATTTGCTCTTGCAATTCTTTGATTTGTTTTTCAATGTTTTTTAATTTGTTTAAATGTATTTTTGATTTATACCTAGTGTAACTCATAATTTCCCCCCTTATATAGGCTTTAAAAGCTTCCCATTTTATTGATGCACTAGTTTGGTTTGTATTAAAGTTAAAGTATTCAGTTATTCTCTCTTTAAGAAAACCCTCAAACTCCTCCGATTCAAGCCATTTAGTCTGAAATCGAAATTGAAACGAGGGCCGGCAATAATTAGGTAATTTTATTGATAAATTAATTGGAGCGTGGTCAGAAAGTAAAATAGCCTCATACCAACAGTTTTGGACCATAGATAGCAGGCCGGAGGAGATCAGAAAAAAGTCTATTCGCGAATAAGTCTTAAAGGTACTTGAAAAGCAAGAGTACTCTGTTTTATTAGGATAAAGTTTTCTCCAAATCTCCACTAGGTTAAGATCCTTTATATATTTCTCAATAGTTTTCCTGGCTTGTTGGTGGGATGTGGCAGAATTTTTTGAACGGTCTAGTGGACTTAAGGCACAATTGAAATCGCCCCCGATTATAAACATACCGTTATAGCCTGAAGTAGTTAAAAAAAAGTCTTGGTAAAAAACAGGATCGTCCTCATTAGGGGCATATAAACATACCAAATTGACCAGTGTAGATATTATTATGCCACTGAGTATAATAAATCTCCCTGATGGGTCAGAGTATTTATCCCTTAGTTGAAATGGGACTGATTTATGAATCAGTATTATAACTCCCCTAGCATGGGTTGTAAAACTAGAAGAGAATACCTGACCAGGCCATCTAGATCTAATTTTGTTCACATCCTTTTCTACCAAATGTGTCTCTTGCAAGAAACATATTGTAGTTTTCATCTGTTTTATTCTGCCCAGCACCTGTTTGAGTTTAACCATTTTGTTTAGACCTCTGACATTCCAACTAGATATGTTTACCGTAGAACAATCAGACATAAATCATATAGTTGAAAATATACACAAAAAAAACAGAAATTGACCCCTTCTCATTCTCACATTCAGGTCATGTAAAATCAACAACATTAAATTTTCCAGAGTGATCCCAACATTCCACCCCCCCACCCCCACCCCACACACACATTTCCCCAAACGAAATGTGTTAACCCCTTTTAAACCTTGAACTTGGGTTATGTAAACGTTGCATCCATCAAGTGGGTAACGTGAAAGTCTGTACATCCAAGAACGGTCATGTGTAGGTGGGCTAATAGGTGAAAAAGTAAGCTTCTGGCCAAAATATAAGAGTTAACGCTACCTCATACAGAAATAAAACATTTTGAAAAACTCAAATACGTTTTAGGTTTCATGCCTATAAATTTTGGCAGTAAATAATATTTAACATATATCTAGAGGTGTAATGAAAAACTTAGCAGTAATGTTTATACTACCTCATACAGAAATTTAGAAAAAAAAAGAAAAAAAACATTTTGTAAAACTCAAATATTTTTTATGTTTCATGCCTACAAATTTGGTAGTAAAATAATATTTAACAGATATCTGGAGGTGTAATGAAAAATTTAGCAGAAATGTTTATACTACCTTATACAGAAATAAAACATTTTGGAGGAAAAAGGAAAAAAAAAACTGAAATACTTTGTAGGTTTCATGCCTACAAATTTTGGCATTAAAATAAATATTCAACAGATATTTGGAGGTGTAATAAAAAAATAAAAAAAAACTATTAGCAGCAATGTTTACACTACCTCATACAGAAATAAAACATTGTATAAAACTGAAATACTTTTTAGGTTTCATGCCTAAAAATTTTGGCAAAAAAAATAATATTTAATAGGTATCTAGAGGTGTATGAAGAAACTATTAGCAGCAATGTTTATACTACCTCATACAGAGAAGAAGAAAAAAAAACATTTTGTAAAACTCAAATATTATTTTAGGATAACATGCCTACAAATTTTGGCAGTAAAGTAGTTTTAACTTACTATAATGTCCACTGATAGGCCAATTTGTGCTCCTCGTTGCCAAAAGTCCATCGTCGCTCCACAGCAAAGATGAAAAAAGAAAAAAAAGGCGACCAATAAAGATGTCTCGAAGTCTATGAGTTTATTCCATCAATATATTTTTCCGCTTCCTCCACGGATTTGAAGATCCTGCGCTTGTCACCATGCGTAATAATCAGATGGGCTGGATACAGAATGCCGTATCGGATTTTGAGGGCACGGAGTCGGGCCTTCACTTCATCAAAGCGCCGCTGCAGCTTGCGCGTCTCGGTCGAGAGGTCCGGGTAAAAGGAAATCCGGCGTCCCTCATAATGCAGCTCCTTCATTTTTCTGACGGATTTCAGGGTTTTTACCCGGTCGCAATAGTTCAAAAACTTAATTATGACAACCCTTGGGACTGCAGATCTGTTAGGAGGCCCGATCCTGTGGGCTCTCTCCACAAAACTGGACACAGTGAAGCTTTCTCCCAGAGCCTCCGGCAACCATTTCTCCAGAAAACCACACAGATCCGATCCCTCGGCTCTCTCAGGTAACCCAATCAGTCTCAAATTGGAGCGCCTGGCTCTGTCCTCCTGCTCCGCAGCTCTGTCACTCAGCCCTTCCACTGTTTTCTCCAGAGACTTAACTTTATTTTGAAGGGCAGTAACGTCGTCCTCTGTTTGTGAAATACGAACTTCTGTTCCTCCAATTCTTTCAGAGAGCGACTCTATATCCCCCTTGATATCCTTAATCGCTCGCATCATGTCCGTAGATTTTTTATTCATATCCTCTTTCAGTGAGCTGATTGCTTCAAGAATGTCTCGATTTGTCGGAGGATTTGTCGGAGGCTCCTGCTCCTTCTCCATGTGGCTCCGCGTTGCCACACCCACGCCGGTTCTGGTCTCACCGGCCCCGGCTTCGTCAGCCTCGCTCTCATGTGGAACCGTTTTAGCTGACATTTGGCCAGATTTGGCACTTTTCGGTGGCATGAGTCCAAGTAAACGTTTTTGCGTTAACAAAACAAGCAAAGTTATGACTTTTTGGCCCAGCTTACGGATTAATTTAAAGGATTCAGCAGCGAGCCACCCGCACACGCGTCTGTTCACTGTGATGTCATAACCGGAAGTCCTCCTTTACACTGATTTTCAGTCAGAAATCTGCTGCCTCTCTTTTACATGAGGCTCTGGTTCTTTTAGCTTCAACAACTCAGTTCCAGCTTCTTCAGCAAAGTTGTTTTGCACTCAGCATTCACCGTTTTCACAGAAGATAATGATTTTCTAGATTCTCCCTGTGACTGGGACATGACCCTCTGACAGTATTATGTACTATATGCACAGTTTGAAGTACTCTACTTGCTCGGTTTGTGACTTATAGAATTTTACATTTTTCTAAATATTTACATTTATTTTCAAATATGTTCCCCATAGAGAAACATTGAGATGTCATCAAATCCTTCAAAAACTGTTCTTTGAAAGCAGCTCTGTTTTATGTTTATACTGTATATGTTTTAAACAGTTTTAGCTACTGTTAGCATTTGTTTTATTCCTTTTAGCTACAGTTTAACTGTTATTTCTTTGGTTTAAATCGGTTTCAGGACAGAAAAAAAAAAGTCCTAGAGTTCCTCACAGGATGTTAAGCTGTGCCTTATTTTAATGTTTAAATGTTAGTAATAGGATCATAGGGATCATTTATAGACACATTGTGAACATGAGCATGAATGCATTGCTCATGGGCTTCATTAAAAGCTCTAGCTTTTAACAAACTTTCAGCGCTGTCTCGGTTCAGACAGGTACTGGTATATTGAGTTCAAAACAAAGCATTTTAGTACATTTGTGGGCAGAGTTCACCATTACAAAGTTTGTTTGTGTGTTTGTATATCAGGTTTGTCTCCCCCAGTCAAGAAAGTGGAGATGGACAGCCCCTCCCCCCAGGAGGACTCCCCAAGAATGGTCTCCTTAACTCAGCACCACCGTCCAGTCATAGCTGTGCACAGTGGTCCGTAGTACACCCCTAACCCTAAACCCCCCGGCAACAAACACATTTTCTTTATCAGAGAGCAAACTTTTATTTTTCTCTTCTCAGGCCTCTCTCTGAGTTCTCATCCCTCCTCATCGCTTCATTTTGCTTCCTCGTCCTACTTTTCTCATGGAGCAATCCGCTACCCTCCTCACCTGGCCCAGGATCCCCTGAAGGACCTGGTGTCACTATCCTGTGACCCTGCAAATCAGTCCCCCAGCTCCGTAAGTAAACCTGAGTCTGTCAAACTGCTGTCATCTTGTAATCTTCTGAGAACCACAGTCAGGAGCTTTGACTTGGAGTACATCTAAATATATCATTGATGGTTGAAATAAACATCTGTTTGGTCTGAATGACAAAGTGGGACTCACCTCTTTTAGCAGCTGTAAACACAGGGTGTGGCTTATTCGATACACACTCAGATACACTTCTAACAATCGGCTTAATTAAGAATACATGAGCAGCAGAAGCCAAAACCATATGTTTCAGTCTTTATTCACCAAACAATTCAGTTTTCTGCTCCAGTCTGCAGCTCTGAATTAAAGTCCAACACCCACCATTTTTTTCACATTACATATTTAGCAAAATATAACAGAGACATGGCAAATAAATACCTACTGTATGTTCTTTGGCAAATCTTGAAATGTAATGCACACTGGTTTGAAAAACATAGTTTTTGAGACTATTTCAAGGTGTTTCAGTCACAGCTTTGGAAACAGCGCCTTCACTTCCATAAAAGGTTTGATATCACACCAGGGATCTGACCGCCAAATTTCTATTGCCCAATAATGGAGCCAGTTGCAAAGAAAACACCCCCATCCCTTACCATACAAATAGCCAACCCCCCCTACACACACACACTCTCTTATTTGTCAATCATCGAAAAATCTACAGGAAGAATGACAAGGACACGGACATTGAAGGAAGTTCAGCAGCGATAGAGACACAGCGAGAGTGGGAGTGAGTCATGAGGTTTGAGAGATTTGTGGTATTTAGCATGTTTGGATTTTATAGTTAGGGTGTAGTTCAGTGTGTTTAGTGTTTAGTTTAGTCAGTTTTAGTGTGTTTGAGTCAAAACACCAAGGCAATTTTTGACTGTGGAGCTACAGCTTCTGTTTGAGGTGGGGAAAGGAGCTGCGGATGGACGGAGCCGAGGAGTCAAAACTTCTCAGACAGAAAAGTCAGAGATGGAAAAAGAAAAACAGAGTCTGAAACCGAGTGAGAACGTTGACGAGGAAATGGAAAATCTATTATTTGTTTTAGAAGAGAAAAGAGAAGAAGAGCGCACCGAACGCCACACCACTGCCTGTAAATACACACCACTGCCTGTAAATACACACCACTGCCTGTAAATACACACCACTGCCTGTAAATACACACCACTGCCTGTAAATACACACCACTGCCTGTAAATACACACCACTGCCTGTAAATACACACCACTGCCTGTAAATACACACTCCTGCCTGTAAATACACACTCCTGCCTGTGAATACACATTTCTGCCTGTAAATACACACTTCTGCTTGTGAATACACATTCTTGCCTGTGAACACACACTCCTACCTGTTAACACACACTCCTGTCTGTGAACACAGACTCATGTCTGTGAACACACACTCCTGCCTGTGGATACACACCCCTGCCTGTGAACACACACTCCTGCCTGTGAACGCACACTCCTGCCTGTAGATACACACTCCTGCCTGTGAACACACACTCCTGCCTGTGAACACACACTCCTGCCTGTGAATACACACTCCTGCCTGTGAATACACACTCCTGCCTGTGAACACACACTCCTGCCTGTGAACGCACACTCCTGCCTGTAGATACACACTCCTGCCTGTGAACACACACTCCTGCCTGTGAACACACACTCCTGCCTGTGAACACACTCCTGCCTGTGAACACACACTCCTGCCTGTGAACACACACTCCTGCCTGTGAACACACACTCCTGCCTGTGAACACACACTCCTGCCTGTGAACACACACTCCTGCCTGTGAACACACACTCCTGCCTGTGAACACACACTCCTGCCTGTGAACACACACTCCTGCCTGTGAACACACACTCCTGCCTGTGAACACACACTCCTGCCTGTGAACACACACTCCTGCCTGTGAACACACACTCCTGCCTGTGAACACACACTCCTGCCTGTGAACACACACTCCTGCCTGTGAACACACACTCCTGCCTGTGAACACACACTCCTGCCTGTGAACACACACTCCTGCCTGTGAACACACACTCCTGCCTGTGAACACACACTCCTGCCTGTGGATACACTCATGTCTGTGAACACACACTCCTGCTTGTGAACACACACTCCTGCCTTTGAACACACACTCCTGCCTGTGAATACACACACCTACCTTTCAAAACACACTCCTGCCTGTGAACACACATTCTTGCCTGTGAACACACACTCCTGCCTGTGAACACACACTCCTGCCTGTGGATACACACTCCTGCCTGTGAATTTACACTCCTGCCTTTCAATACACACTCCTACCGGTGAACACACACTCCTGTTTGTGAACACACACTCATGTCTGTGAACACATACTCATGTCTGTGAATACACACTCCTGTATGTGAATACACAGTCCTAACTGTGAACACACACTCATGTCTATGAACACACACTCCTGCCTGTGAACACACACTCCTGTTTGTGAATACACACTCCTGCCTTTGAACACACACTCATGTCTGTGAACACACACTCCTGCCTGTGAACACACACTCCTGTTTGTTAATACACACTCCTGCCTTTGAACACACACTCCTGCCTGTGAATACACACACCTACCTTTCAAAACACACTCCTGCCTGTGGATACATACTCCTGCCTGTGAACACACATTCTTGCCTGTGAACACACACTCCTGCCTGTGAACACACACTCCTGCCTGTGAACACACACTCTTGCCTGTGAACACACACTCCTGCCTGTGAACACACACTCCTGCCTGTGGATACACACTCCTGCCTGTGAATTCACACTCCTGCCTTTTAATACAAACTCCTACCAGTGAACACACACTCCTGTTTGTGAACACACACTCTTGCCTGTGAACACACACTCCCGCCTGTGAATATACATTCTTGCCTGTGAACACACACTCCTGCCTTTCAATACACACTCCTACCTGTTAACACACACTCCTATCTGTGAACACACACTCATGGCAGTAACCGTGTTTCCATCTATTTTCAATTCGAATTTTGAGCAAATTTTTGAAAATTCGCAAAAATGTAAATAAAAATTAATGCGAATCAGAAGTGTTTCCATCAACTGGCGTGAATCGAATCTACCGGGCCACGCAAAGCGGCATTACGTCAGACGTCAGCGTTACGCATGTCTACAGTAAACAGGAAGTAGCGGTTGAAAACAGGAACCGAACCACACATCTCGGCAAAATGGAGAGAATATTTCAGGAATGTGTTGCTATCGGGCAAGTTGTATTTATTCTGTCATGCCAACTAGTTTTAGCGATGTTACAGCGGAAACAGCTGATCAGTCACATGACGTGAATGTTCGCTACGTCAGAACTGAGTCGGCAAATCTGTTTCCATCTCTCGTTTTGCGCATCAGCTCTGTTTCGAAAAACCCAAAAACCACCTCAAGCGAGCGTATCAACTTTTTTGCGAATTAGAGGAAGTTAATTCGAATCGTGCCGTTTCCATTCACCTTTTCTGATGTGATACTTCAAAATGCGCATCAAGAAACCTTGATGGAAACACGGCTTGTGAACACACACTCCTGCCTGTGGATACACACTTCTGCCTGTGAACACACATTCCTGCCTGTGCATACACACTTCTGCCTGTGAACACACACTCCTGCCTGTGAATACACACTCCTGCCTTTCTAAACACACTCCTACCTGTGACCACACACTCCTGCCTGTGAACACACACTCCTGCCTGTGAACACACATTCCTGCCTGTGCATACACACTCCTGCCTGTGAACACACACTCCTGCCTGCGAACACACACTCCTGCCTGTGGATACACACTCTTGCCTGTGGATACACACTCCTGCCTGTGGATACACACTCCTGCCTGTGAACACACACTCCTGCCTGTGGATACGCACTCCTGCCTGTGAACACACACTCATGTCTTTCAACACATCCTCCTACCTTTCAATACACACTCATGTCTGTGAACACACACTCCTGTGAACACACTCCTGACTGTGAATACACACTCCTGCTTGTAAATACACACTCCTACCTTTGAAAACACACTTCCACCTGTGAATACACAGTCCTGCCTGTGCCCAGTCTCTGTCATGACATAATCAGTCTTCAGTAATTATTGGCTATGTGCTTGGGTGTTTCCTTGACTGGTGTGTTGTGTGGCATGTATGTAAAAAAACATATAACTATCCTATTCTATGACAGTGATCACCCCTTAACAGCGCTTGGGTCTATAATGGCGGGTGTTGGATTTTAAAGATAAGGTAAAAACTTTACCTGTAACATTGTTTGTAGTACAGTACTGTAGTCCCTTGCTATTTCACTTTTAATTTTTCACGGACTCGCTCTATCGTGGCTTTTCAAAATAAGATTGGACATGACACTCAACTGGCTGACTGATGGAGGAGCTGCACAATCGGCATGAAATTTATATGTAAATAAATTATTTAAAGTTATTTTTTTACCTGCTGTGCCTGAGTGTAGCTCACAACTGCAGGAGGATGCTTCTCCAGCATGTCAAATCTCCGCTCTGCAATGGAAAAGTGGGTGTGTCCGAGAGCGCTGGCAGAGAGCAGCTGAGGCAGAGAGCTGAAATTATGACATGCTGTGCTCTTTTAGAGTGTTTAGAGTTTAGAAACATTGTTTAAAATATTGCAGTTTTGTGGGAAGGGTTTAAAATGCCTTAATACAGTAGTCCCTCATTTATCGCGGGTGTTTGGGACCACGTCCACCATAAGTGAAAAACCACCAAGTAGAGATACAGCAGTCCAAGTTCAAGTTCAGTTCAAGTTCAGTAAACTTTGTCATGACATGTGCCAGGCTGTAATCACACTCACTCATTACCTGTTAATCCCAATCTCTCTCCTTAAATAAACTACATGTATTTACATTTAAATACTGTAAAATTTTAAATAAGCAATCCACGCAGCATGGATTGTTTATTTAAAATGTTACAGAGATTTACATTTAAATGGTAGAGAAAAGAAGTGCAGCAGGACATGAAAGAGAAGTCACACAGCTTCAGCTCTGCACCACGGAGCACAAATGCACTTTCTGATCAATTACACTTCAACAACTGAGCATAGAAGTTCTAAAATAATTAAAAATAACTTTTAACACTTATATTTTGTGATTATGATGACTTTTATGATGTGACATACTTTGAATTTTAAGTTGAAAGACAAAAGTCGATCGGTGCATCTGGACAGCAAAGGGTTAAATGCAGCAGGAGAAATGTGTGGTGGCAGAGAAGGAAATCAGCTGATCGGCTGCAGGAGGGAGCTTTCTCTTGCACTTGTGGACTTCACACTTGGTGCAAAATAATTTAAAATAATTTATTTTAAATAAACAATCCATGGCTCATCCATCAATCAGCCAGTTGTGTCATGTCCAGTCCTATTTTGACAGTCCGCGATAAATGAACCTCGAAGTAGAGAGGGACTACTGTATATACATATATTAAAAAATAATAAAATGCATATACAGTATACAGGTAGTCCTTGACTTATGACGGCCTCGACTTACGAGGTTTCGGGGTTACGTCACGCATCTCATAATTTTTTTTTTTTTTTAATCTTATTTTATGTGTTTAAATGTTCTTGATTTTATGTGTACAGCACTTTGTTGCAGCTGTGGTTGTTTTAAATGGCTTTATAAATAAAGTATTATTATTTAGAAGCCGATTTACGCAGTTTCCGGCAGTGTCCGGCAGTTTTCGGCAGTGTCCGGCAGTTTTCGGTTAGCTTCGGTTAGCTCCGGCCTCGACAGCCGATTTGGATGGACCGTATGTCCGATCAGAGGTTGCCTCGCTCAGATACATGAGCTGGAAACGATTGGTGAACTCTGTGGACGTCTCAGGCGGAGGAACGGACTCGCGGCCTCGGATGTTTGTGGGACCCCGAGCTAACATGCTAAAACGCAGAGGAACGGCTTGGCTGCCTCGGATGTTGCCGGGACACGGATCTAACATGCTAACACGCAGAGAAATGGCTTCGAGGCCTCGGATGTTGCCGGGACATGGAGCTAACATGCAAACACGCGGAGAAACGGCTTTGAGGCCTCGGATGTTGCCGGGACATGGAGCTAACATGCTAACACGCGGAGAAACGCTTTGAGGCCTTGGATGTTACCGGGACACGGAGCTAACATGCTAACAAGTGGAGAAACGGCTTCACCAGCTCCCAGTAAGTTATTAACTCTTTTTTCCCCTTCATTATGGCTCCAAATTTATGGAGCTAACATGCTAACAGGCCTTACTGTAAACAGTTTGGACCACGTGAAGCAGCAGGAAGCTGCAGAGCTCGGACGTGCAACGAGCTAACATGCTAACAGACGGAGGAGGAATTCACCAGCTCCCAGTAAGAAATTAACTCTTTTTTTCCCTTCAATATGGCTCCAAATGTACTGTATGTGTTTTTTTATAATTATGTAGGGTACTGTGTTAGGATAGGCGAAGTGCTTGGTAACTGTACAGTACCGTACATGTACGTGTATAGGTGGCGGCCAGTGTGTATGTGTTTTCCGACTTACGATGATTTTCGAGTTACGAACGGACGTAGGAACGGAACTCATTCGTAAGTAGGGGACTACCTGTATGTGTGTGTGGGTGTGTACATGTATATATACACTAAAATGAACAACTACTTACTACTTGTACTACCATTCCTACTTTGCGGTTTTTCACTTATCGCGGGGCTTCAGGGTACAGATCCCCCGCAATAAACGAGGGACTACTGTAATCAAATCCAGAATGAATGTTTGGAGGTCAAATTGCACTCTGACTCAATGTTTTAGAGGTTTCTTTGACCTTGGAGAAAACTGTAACTGTAACTAAGGTATTTGTGAATGTTTCCAGCTCAACGGCAGCACTCAAGTGAAAATGCCCAGTCATTACATCACCTCTCAGTTGTTGGGACCCCATGGACCAGCACCCCCTCTCCCTAGACCAACCGCTCCCATAGAGTCAAAGGCCTCCACCTCCTCATCTGAAGGGGGTGCAAATTCCCCCACATCACCCAGTAAGTAGTTACAGACTCATTGTGTACACATATAGTACATGTCCACAGAGCACATGTACACAGAAGAAGTGTGTTTCTGTACAAAGAAGATTGGAATAAGACAAACTAAATGAAGGATCTGAACAAATTCAAGAACCTCCTGTCATTATTGCATCGTCCCGTGTCAGCATGACTCGCTTCACTCTAATTTGGCCTAACCTGGTTCTACACTGTCTCTAAATGTTGCCTCAATGTAGGCAGGCCATCTTAGCGTTGCCGCCTGAAACTTACCAACAAATAAATACAAAGTACCTGTAAATGAACATATTAAAAGCTGACGTGGCGGCAAAAACTTACAACAGATGACAACACTAGGGAAACACAATAGGAGCACAAGGAAGACGGAAACCAAAAAACATGCTTGTTAGGCTGATTGGTGACTCTAAATTGACCCTAGGTGTGAGTGTGAGAGTGGATGGTTGTTTGGTGTGAGTGAGACAGGTCCCTCTTGTAAATGAGTCCCCGTGACTCAACGAGGCTAGCCTGTATAAATAAAGGTTGAATGAATGAATGAATGAAAACATAAGGTTAAACTAATATAATGAGCCGCTGGTGAGATGGTGTCAAGAGACCGTTTAAACAGAACAGAGGGTGAGTGGAGTGTGGCAGCAACTGGATGATTATTATTGACTAGGAACAGGTGTGAATGGAAGGCTGACTGAACACTGAGAGCTGATTGAGGGCAGAATGGACATGACCCTGGAAAGACTGCAACATGAACTACTACACAAGGAATGATTTTAATTTACAAATGGATAAGAATGGAAACTAAACGGGGAGACATACCATTGAATAAAACACAGATATGACAATAAAGAGTCAGAGAGTCTTTATTGTCATTTGCACCGCATGTGGTACATGTGATGAAAACGAGATTATGTACACGGGGTCCCAGTTACATCCAACAACAAATGCAAGAGAAAAACAGTAATAACATCTAGAATTAACTAAGAAAAACATCAACTAGTAATACACTAAGCCTAATATAGTGGAAATAAACAGCAGCACGAACATGAGTTTGTATGAGCAGATGGTCACAGATGAACACAGCAACAAGAAAACAGATCAGCATCAGCATGATGTGATATTTTGCAGTGTTTATTTTTTATTTTATTTTTATTTATTCATGAGTCTAACAGCCTCAGGGTAGAAGCTGTT
>JBBPBX010051252.1:0-24646 GCA_038048925.1 Garcialebias charrua | reverse complement strand
ATATATAATAAATAATAATAATAATAATAATAATAATAATAAACTTTATTTGTATAGCACCTTCCTACAATGCCTTGCATTGACCAAGGTGCTTAACAGGATAAAAAGATGAATAAACTGGAACAATAAATCAATGAAAATAGAATAAGAAACAACAGCAATAAAAGAAGGCAATGGAAATAAAAATGCTACATACTAAAATACCAAAAGTAATAAAAGTTACACACTGAAAGCTTTTTTGAACAAGTGGGTCTTCAGTCTGGTTTTGAACAGAGTCAGATCAGAGGTGGCACGCAGCTCAAGGGGGAGACTGTTCCAGGCTTTTGGGCCGGCAACAGAAAATGACCGGTCTCCCCATTGTTTGTACCTTGAGCGAGGCACCTCCAGCAGGTGTTGACTGGCAGATCGTAAAGCTCTGCTGGGGTGATGGACTTTCAAAAGTTCTGAGATGTACAGAGGAGCAAGTCCATTCAGAGCTTTGAAAACAAACAGCAGCAGCTTGAACTGTATCCTGAACTGAATATATGTATCAGAGAGTCAGAGAGTCTTTATTGTCATTTGCACCGCATGTGGTACATGTGATGAAAACGAGATTATGTACACGGGGTCCCAGTTACATCCAACAACAAATGCAATAGAAAAACAGTAATAACATCTAGAATTAACTAAGAAAAACATCAACTAGTAATACACTAAGCCTAATATAGTGGGAATAAACAGCAGCACGAACATGAGTTTGTATGAGCAGATGGTCACAGATGAACACAGATAAACACAGCAACAAGAAAACAGATCAGCATCAGCATGATGTGATATTTTGCAGTGTTTATTTTTTATTTTATTTTAATTTATTCATGAGTCTAACAGCCTCAGGGTAGAAGCTGTTCCTCAGTCTAGTGGTTCTACACTTGATGCTCCTCAACCTCCGTCCTGAGGGGAGTGGGGCAAAGAGTGAGTGTGCTGGATGAGTGAGGTCTTTCATGATGCAGGTGGCTCTTTTCCTGCATCTGGAGGTGTAAATGTCTGTGATGGTGGGGAGACTGACTCCAACAGACTTCTGTGCAGCCTTCACCACTCTCTGTAGAGCTTTCCTCTCTTCAACTGTGCAGCCTCCATGCCACACGTTGATGCTGGAGCACAGGATGCTCTCCACTGCACACCTGTAGAACGAGGTGAGAACTGGGCTGCTCAGACCAGCACGTCTCAGCCGTCTGAGGAAGTAGAGTCTCTGATGACCTTTCTTGATCAGGCTGGTGGTGTTGTTGCTCCAGCTGAGGTTATCATTCATGTGTACACCCAAGTATTTGTAGCTGGAGACCACTTCCACTGCAGACCCACCTATTTTCAGTGGGGCATGGGTGTGTTTGTTCCTTCTGAAGTCCACAATCATCTCCTTTGTCTTCTTCACATTCATGTGAAGATTATTCTCTTTGCACCAGCTCTCCAGATGTTCCACCTCCTGTCTGTAGCTGGACTCATCATTGTTTGTGATGCATCCCACCACCGCTGTATCATCTGCAAACTTAACAATATGACAGCCTGGAAGTGTGGCTGTACAATCATATGTGAGCAGAGTGAACAGAAGGGGGCTCAGCACACATCCCTGAGGAGAGCCAGTGCTGAGGGTTATGGTGGAGGAGGAGAAGTTGTGGATCTTCACGGACTGTGGTCTGTCTGTTAAGAAGTCTAGTACCCAGTTACAAATAGAGGGGCTTAGTCCAAGTGTAGATAGTTTGTCTATCAGAGTTTGGGGGATCATGGTGTTGAAGGCAGATGTGAAGTCCACAAAGAGCAGACGCACGTATGAGTCCTTCTGATCCAGGTGGGTGAGAGCAGTGTGGACCACGGAAGAAATGGCGTCCTCTGTTGATCGGTTCTCACGGTATGCGTATTGATGAGGGTCCTCGTTGATGTTGACGGTTGCCTTGATGTGGGACATGACCAGTTTCTCAAAACATTTAGCGACTATCGGGGTGAGGGCCACTGGTCTATAGTCATTCAGACCAGTCACTGTGGAGCTCTTTGGGACTGGGATGATGGTCGCGGTCTTCAGGCAGGTGGGAACTGACTCCAGTGCAAGTGAGGTGGTGAAGATGTCAGCCAGCACCTCACAGAGCTGGTCCGCACATTCCTTCAGAACTTTCCCTGGGATGTTGTCTGGTCCGGTTGCTTTATGAGGATTAATCTTTCTGAGACTGCCTCTCACTTCTGCTGCGGTCACCCTGAGATGCTCTTCATCTGGTGATGAGGTGAGTCTGGTGCTAGCTGGTCTGTTTGGATCATCAAAACGTGCATAAAACTTATTGAGGGCATCAGGCAGAGATGGGTCCCTGGGGCATTGTTTGTTCTTGCCTTTGTAATCTGTTATGCATTTAATACCCTTCCACATGCTCCGTGGGTCTTGTGAGGTGAACTGTCCCTCGATCCTCTGTGCATACGTGGCCTTGGCCTTCTTAATGCCATCCTTCAGTTCTTTCCTGCTCTTTCTCAGCTCCTCTTTATCTCCTGACTTGAATGCAGTATCCCTGGCTGCTAGCAAGGCGTGAACTTCTTTATTTAACCAGGGTTTCCGGTTCGGGTAGGATTTAACATATTTTTTTATGGATACATTTTCAGAGCATGTACTGATGTAGCCCAGGACTGAGGAAGCATACAGTTCCATATCCACTGAACTTCCATCAGTAGCTGCTTCTCTGAAAACAGACCAGTTTGTCTTCTCAAAACAGTCTCTCAACATGGGGGAACTATCTTGAGGCCAGATTCTTATCTCTCTTTGTTCCGGCTTGGAGCGCCTGAGTGGGGGGAGTTCTCTTGGAGCCAGGATCAGAGAGCAGTGATCGGAAGCTCCGAGCGGTGGGCGTGTCTTCGCCGTGTACGCTCCCTTTACATTAGTGAAGACTTGGTCGAGCGTTTTATCTCCTCTCGTAGCTGTGAAGACGTTCTTATTGAAGGCTGGGAGGGAGACTTGAAGATCTACGTGATTCACGTCTCCGCAAACAATGAAGAGCCCCTCAGGATATTTACATTGCAGCGAGGTGAGTAAGTCATGAATTTCTCCCTGGGCGTCATTAGCATTAGCATCAGGGGCTATGTAAATAACGCTGATTAAGATCACTGAATAGTCACGGGGCATATAGTGCGGGCGACACCTTACTGTGATCAACTCCACGGCAGCTGAACAAGCTCTTTTTATCACAGCACAGTTCGTGCACCAGTCTTTGTGTACGTAAATACAAACACCGCCACCTCGTGTTTTCCCCGTAGTCTCGGTGCACCGGTCTGTTCTGAAAAAGAGCCTATTATCCAGCTCGTAAACAGAGTCTGGAGTGTCCTCAGAGATCCACGTTTCTGTCAGGCAGAGCACGGAGCACCTTCTCATCTCCTCCGACGTGGTAACTCTCAAACGAAGTAGATCCATTTTGTTGTCCAGCGAGCGAACGTTAGACAGAAAAAGAGCCGGCATCGGGGGTCTACCGGTTTTAGCGTCTGCCCGCAGTCTCGTCATAATTCCTGCTCGGCAGCCCCGCTTCTTTCCTCGTGAGCACCGCTTCCTTTTCTTTCCCCTGGAGCGCGTCTGCTTCCAGAAGGACGTTCTTAGCAGCTCCAATCTTCCGAGCTCTGATTTGAGTTCGTTGCTGATTTCAGCTGTGCCCTGTGGTAAATCCGCTCTGATTCTTAACAGTTCAGTTCGGCTGTAATTCACCCGCAAAAAACGCGCAGAGTCAGGTACAAAAACACTGTTAAAATTACTAAAAACTAGAGATGAACCGGGAACTCGTGAAGCTGTGGCTGCTCTGAGCGCGGCCATCTTGCCACTCTTAAACTGGGTTTCTTTTTCAGAAACAGATCATGTCTAACTCTGAATGCTAGACACCTTGTATCTGTGACTTTCCTTCCCTCCATTGATTACGGTGACATTATCTACATGAACGCTACAAGCACCCTGCAGAAGTTGGATGTTGTCTATCATGGTGCACTAAGATTCATAACTGGCTGTGATTATCATACCCACCACTGCACCCTGTATTCACTGGTTAACTGGACATCATTAACCTCACGCAGACTCTTCCACTGGTACATTTTTATCTTTAAATCACTTCTTGGTCTGCTGCCTTCATACATCTCCTCCTACATGTCTCTGCGTGAATGCAGCTACAGCGTGCGCTCTCAGGACATGATTACCTGCAGTGTTCTGTCAGTGAGGACTGAACTTGGCAAAAGGGCCTTCTCCTACTCCGCTCCTGCTTCCTGGAATATCTTACAAAAAGATCTGAAGCTCTCGGTCTTGACTCTCTAAATGGCTTTAAGAATCTGTTGGAATCCTGGCAAAAAAACAATGCAGACATGTTCCTGTTACTGATTTTCTACATCTACCTTATAATCTGTCTGTTTTGCTACTTTGACATCTTTGTCAACTTGTTAAAAAAATCTGTATGCCTCTCTTATGATTGTCTATTGTTGATTGTTCAAGGAAAATCTGAAAGTTATGCACCATAACTCATGTTCCCTGAAGGAAGGGAACGAGGTGCAACACATTGCTATGGGAATTGCACCCCGGCGCGATTACCTGAAGTAATACATTCACGCCTTTACGGCAGGTGGGCGTCAGCGTCACCACAGAGGCCCCGCTCTCTTGGTATAAAGACGCCTGCGCCCATCTATCTTTCTCCAAGTGCACTTCACTGAGCTTGGGCATTGAAAAGGGCAAACTGTGTTGCACCTCGTTCCCTTCCTTCAGGGAACATGAGTTATGGCGCATGACTTTCAGTTCCCTTATCAGTCAGTCACTCGGTGCAACACATTGCTATGGGAACGTAATTCATTCACGCCCTTGAAATGCTCTGGAAAATGCATGCTTGTGAGAACTTCTGCCTTTATACTTTAGGCGTTTTGACTGATCTCTACTGTGTGTTAGAGAGTACAGCCTGAGTGACGTCACATGCAGTAACATCCAAACTATAGTGTTTTGCAAACGTGTTTGTGGAACTCCAGTTTGCAGTAGCACAGATGTCTGCAACTGGTACCCCCTTAAAAAGGGACCACGAGGCAGCTAAGCCTCAAGTGGAATGGGCGTTTACCCCAGAGGGCACCTGTTGACCTTTGCTGTTGTATGTCCTTTTTATGGCCTCAGTCACCCAGTGTGAGAGGCCTTGTTTTGACATGGCTCTGCCAGCAGCTGGATTGGCAAAACATACCATACCATACCATACCATTTTATTTATAAAGCACTTTAAACAGGAACAAGTCCACACCAAAGTGCTGGACAAACAAACACGCAACAGGCAACACAGACAATGAAGTACAACACGAAAAACATAAAAACATTGCAGATCATAAATCAAACGATCCAATACAAATCAGCTGGCATTGAAAGCAATGGAGTAGTAGTGAGTTTTTAACCGGGATTTGAAAACCGAGAGGGAGGGGGCCTGTTTGATGAGCAGCGGTAACTCGTTCCAGAGTCTTGGGCCTGCTACAGAGAACGCCCTGTCACCCCTGCGCTTAAGGCGAGTTTCTGGAACTATTAAGAGTACCTGATCCTCTGACCTCAAAGCACGTGGACATACACATACAAACAGCTGGTTTGTTTTCCTCCAACTGGCAGTTTTTTCACTGTAAGTACTCAAGGCCCTGACAGGGCAGAGTGCCTTCAGCCTCCTCTGCCCCTCAGTGAGGGCAGGAGATGGAGGAAAAGTTGAGCGTTCAAAGTCCAGACTTCTGGGGTTTAAAGTTGGAACCTTTGGGACATATGCGGGATTAGGACACAGGGTGACCTTTGACCCATCAGGGGCAAACCTTGTACACATTGGGTGCACAGATAAAGCGTGGAGGTCACTCACACGTTTAGCTGAGCAAAGAGCCAAGAGTAGAGCCGTTTTATAAGATAATAAATCTATCTTAATTAGGGTTGGGCATTGAGAATCGAGAATCGTTCGGAACCGGGACTAACTGTCCGGTTTTCCCGGAATTGTTCAAAATATTAATTTGCGATTCCTAAGTTCGATGCTAGTTAGCCGACCGGAAGTAGCCCCGCCGAAAACCAACGAAGAAGAATCCACCGGAAGTGTGGATTCCGCGATCGAAAGCTTACTAATTAATAAAATGACCAGTCAGGTCAGTGCAGCACTTGCAATAATTTTCTATCATGCAAAGGAGGGTGGAGAAGTAAAATAGTGTCCCGTCTTTGACGCGCTCCACCGGATTATTTTCGCTTCGTATCGACCGGAAGTACAGAGTGGTCCGTCTGCAAAACGCTCCGCCGAACTTTTCGCTAATCGCCACCTCTTCGGCTCCACCAGGTAAATAAATAAACTATAAACTACATCTCATACCAACATTAAGGCAGCTAACAAGTTATACTCCGCTTAAAGCGGTAAGTCAGCTCAAATACAAACACGATGCTAACGTTAGCTTGTATTTTTTCTTCTTAGACAAACGACCTGAAATGGCTTCAGTGTTCACCACCAGTGACTGTCCAAGGTAAAAACGTCAGTAACTTTAGAGTGCCACAGCTGTTACAGCATATGTTGTGAAAAGGTTGCATCCCTTTTCAGATGTGAATTCAACCATGGATTGCACTTACATTGCACTCAAATCCAACACTTATTAACATTCTTAATCCATTTAAAGTTCTCTGTGTCTTTTAAAATGTCTAAATGTCTCTAGTTTTCAGTATTATATAATTTCTGTTTATGTTCTCTTTCATTCCATTATGAGTGCATGTCACAGTTTGAAGAATTATTGAATAGGTTAGTTAGGCAATAACAACAGAGCTAATAATTGTACACATTCTCAGTCTTAAAAATGATTTAATAATCTCTTTTTACTGATAATACTGATAAACCTGTTGTTTGTTTAGGAACTTCCTGCAGTCTGTCCAGAAAGTCTCCACTGGAGGAGCGTTTTGCTGAGGAAGGGGCACAACATAATTTCACAGCTCCATGTCCATGAAGAAACAAATGGAGAGAGGGCTGCAGATACCAGGACATCCCACCAGCTGTTCTGTCTGAGGATCCTGCTGCTGTGGTGGAACCAGGTTAGCCCATCAGTGGGAGCTCAGTAACATGACTGCAGCATCAGACACTGGACAATATTATATGTATAATAATAATAATAATAATAATAATAATATATGTTTGTGAGTCCTCCATGTTACCATACCATACCATTTTATTTATAAAGCACTTTCAACAGGAACAAGTCCACACCAAAGTGCTTCATGTTGGCTCTAATCTGCCCTGTGAGAAATTCACAGTAAATGTAACAAAAAGGAAAAAGTTCATAGCATTAAATTCAAACAGAAGTACAAATTATTTCATCCTGAAATAACTCTGGCTAACTACTGTAGCTTTTTTATAACATGGAGTTAAACTCAATGTAGTCTCCTCAGATAAATAGTGTTACCATTATTTTTATATTAAAGGTTCTGTTAACTTATTATTTTTATATTTGATTGTTTCTGTTCAGTGCCCTGAGACAACTTCTGTTGTGACTTGGAACTATACAGTATAAATAAACTGAATTGAATTGACACGTCTTTTTGTAACCCCGCCTACAAAAAGAATCGGAACCGAGAATCGAAAAGAATCGGAATCGAAACGAAGAATCGGAATCGGAGCCGGAATCGCTCAAATTCAAACGATGCCCAACCCTAATCTTAATGCTGCTCATAGGTTCAAATGGAAGCTCACACAAAACGTTCAGGACTAACTGTAGGTCCCAGTCCGGGGCCAGAGTCCTGCTTGGGGGCCTTTTCCTCAGTACGCCCTTCATGAAACGTATCATGAGAGGGTGGGCACCGGGTGTTTTACACCCCCCCAGCCTTTGTGGCATGCCGAGATGGCTGACAAAAACACCTTAATGGTGGAAAATAAGCGGCCTTTCTCCAGCAGGTCCTGTAAAAAAGTGAGGAGCTGGACCAGGTCACAGGAATATGCAATAATATTCCTCTCTAGACGCCAGGCCTCAAAAACACGCCATTTACGAGTGTAGAGAGTCTGTGTTGACTGTGCTCTCGCTCCCTGTATTGTATTTATGATGTTACTGGGAAGGCCGGAGGCCATCAGCCGGTTCCTCTCAGCGGCCAGGCTGAGAGTTGCCACAGCTCCGGACGTGGGTGCAGGAGCTGCCCGTGGGCTTGAGTCAACAGGTCCCTGTGGGGGGGCAGCTGCCATGGTATGGTGTCCCTGACAACAGTGAGATCATTTCTGGGAACCACGGTAAATGGTAAATGGTAAATGGAGCTTATTTATATAGCGCTTTCCAGCCCCCTGTGAGGAGCCCCAAAGCGCTTTACAATACCAGCCATCCACCCATTCATTCAGACATTCATACACCGGTAGTGGTAGCCTGCCTTGCAAGGCGCCATCCAGACCTACCGGGAGCAACTCGGGGTTAAGTGTCTTGCCCAGGGACACAACGACACATGGTGGGCGGATGCGGGATTCGAACCTCCAACCTTCCGATCAGGGGTCGACTGCCATTACCACTACACCACGGCCGCCCGCACGGTTTCTGTGGCCACCTGGGGGCTATTAATATCAGGGAGAGAGCTCCCCTGCGTACGCATTCCAGCGTCACTTGAATCAAAAGGACGGGGGGAAACGCGTAATATAGCACCCCTGCTAGCCAGCTGTGGGCCAGAGCATCTGTTCCCGGCGGTGCGTCTGTTTCTTTTAGTGAGAAGTACAGGGCGCAGTGCGTGCTGGTTTTGCAGGCGAACAGATTGACGAATGCCCGCCCGTATCGTGACCAGATCTGGTCCACGACACGTGGGTTCAGCCTCCATTCTGAGGCTAACAGTGGACCTCTTGAGAAGGCGTCTGCCCCATGGTTTAGCTTGCCTGGGATGTGTGTCGCTCTCAGTGACAGTATTCTCAGCTTGCACCACGTGAGCAGCTTGTGTTTCAGGCCGAGGAGGGGTTGGGACCTTGTTCCCCCCCTCCCTGTTGATGTAGGACACTGTTGTCCTGTTGTCTGATTTTACTAGGACATGTTGTAAACCTAGCTTCTCCACATCAAGAGGAGCCAGTTGAGGTGGCTCGGGCATCTGGTTAGGATGCCTCCTGGACGCCTCCCTGGTGAGGTGTTCCGGGCATGTCCCACCGGGAGGAGACCCAGAGGAAGACCCAGGACACGCTGGAGGGACTATGTTTCTCGGCTGGCCTGGGAACGCCTTGGGATTCCCCCGGAGGAGCTGCTCCAAGTGGCTGGGGAGAGGGAAGTCTGGGCCTCCTTACTTAGGCTGCTACCCCCGCGACCCGACCCTGGATAAGCGGAAGAAAATGGATGGATGGATGTTGTCCTGTGATTAGCACCTTTTTGAAAAAGTGTTTCATTTACAGGTAAACAGCCTTCAGTTCCAAGAAGTTGATGTGTAATCTTGCTTCCTGCTGTTTCCAGAGCCCTTGGGCATTTTGGTTTCTGCAGACTGCTCTCCATCCTCCCTTCGAGGCGTCTGTTGTGATTACCACACAGGACAATACCCGTCCCAGCGGGATGCCTGTCGTGAACTCTGAAGGGTCCCTCCAGGGTTCCAGGGCTGTCAGACACTCTGAGCTGACCAGAATCTTCCCTACCCACCTGAGGGGGGCGGGACACGTTTGTTTGTTTAGCCATATTTGCACAGCATGCATTTTTAATAGCGCCTGTGGCACGTAGGGAATGGGTGCTGCCAGCAGGCCCAAGAGACGCTGGCAAAGCTTGAGGGACACTCTCTGGTCCAGTTGAAAGCGTGCCAGGCAGAGGCGTATTGAAGAAATATGCTCCTCCGAGAGTCGTGCTCTGTACAAAATGGTGTTGACCTGTACAGCCAGAAATACGGTAATCTGTGACGGAGTCAGATCGCTTTTCTGCAGGTTTATGACAAAGCCCAGAGCCTCCAGGTGAGCGATCACCATGTGTGTGTGCAGCTGGGCCTGCGCTTTGCTCTCGGCCAGAATCAGAAGATCGTCAAGATAATTCATGATCCTGACCCCTTGACCCCTGAGAGGGGTCAAGGCTACGTCCAGACATTTTATAAATGTGCGTGGGGCAGTTTTTAATCCAAAAGGTAAAGCCAGGAATTCGTAAGCTTTCCCCTCGAATGCAAAGCGGAGATATTTTCTGTGTCTCCTCCAGATGCTCACGTGGAAAAAAAGCGTCTTTTAAATCCATTGTACATGTGTAATCTCCTGGCCTCACAGACTGGAGTACCTGTCTCAGTGTGAGCATTTTGAACTTGTAAGTTTTTATTCTCCTGTTCAGTATTCTGAGATCCAGGATCAGTCTCAAGGTCTGGTCTCGTTTGGGCACGAGGAAATATTTGCTGATGTGGCCGGTGTTCATATTTTGTTTTGGAACAACATTTATCACTCTTTTCAGCAGCATTGTTGCCATTTCCTCTCACAGGACATGTGCACGGTCTGGGTTTATATGTGATTGCAGCACCCCCGTGAACCGGGGCGGTCTTTTGTGGAACTGCAGCCGGAGGCCATGACACACTGTTGACTTCACCCACGCGTTTGGGAGACACGCCCTCCAGGCCTGCGCATGCGCTGTGAGCCTGTAAAGCTGGGTTTATACTAGCGTCTCATGTCTTTTACCCCCCGTTGAGTGAACCCAGCGCTGACGTGTGTCACCGACCGCATTGAGTGTTTATACCTCTTTAAGACGTGGGGATAATCCCTCCCTCTTCCCTCCCACTGCATACGTCACGCGCACTCACACTGCATACGTCACACGCACGTTGGCTGTTGCCGGAAAGAGGAAGTAATTTCAACAGTTCACTACGAAGAAAATGTATTCGCAGGCGGCAAAAGAGATGCTTCTCAGGTTGGATGACGAGTCGGAGGACGAGGATGAAGAAAATGACCTTATATTAATGTTATTGACCGCGAACATGGAAATACGACGCGAACGGCGTTGGCACGTTCGCCCGCTGAACAGGACCAGATCTACACAAGGCGAGTTTAGCTTGTTGGTTCAGCAGATGCGGGAGATGGATGACGAGACACACTTTTCATATTTTCGAATGTCCGCTGCTCGTTTTGATGAACTTGCCCACCGGATCTCCCCTCACCTGCAGCACGCACCGACGCACAGCGCACCGGTCTCTGCCCCGGAGAGACTGGCTGTGACGCTGCGGGTCCTGGCTTCTGGGTGCTCATTCACTGCCATCGCTGCCAGTTATAAGCTGGGGAAGGCTACTGTATGCTCTGTACGCCCATATTGAGGTAAGATGCAATATAATTAAAGTGCGACTAAACCCAAATTTATGTTTTTTTAGCTGATAAACTCCCTAGAATGTGTTTAAAATGTTTCTGAGCACTATTCCTGTGTTAATTTTCATGTATTTGTGCGTATTAGTTAAAATCTGCAATATTTGGTCTAAAAACGTGTTCACTGTAGCCCTATGGGTTGAACAGAGGTTATTGCACGTTAATTTTACTATTAGTTCAAATTCTCAGTTGTGACATGTCTGCTCTGTTCTGACGTCACAGTCTCTGCTGTCTGGGTATAAAACTGTAGTCACGCCCCCGAGAAGGTCACTCCCCCTGCAGAGCTCAGGGCGGAGTTGGATCAGAGATTAGCAACATAGCATTAGCATAGAAGAGCTACGATGTTCCATAAAAGCTCTTCAAACTGATGTTCATTGCCCACCCACCCTTACACCATCAGGTTACAATCCGTTTGGAGGTGAGTCCCATTTTACACCTTTCCATTCCATAATTTATCTTTTGAGTATATGACGTGTTTCTTCATGTGCTGTTTATTGCGGCCTGCAGCTTTGCTTCGGTGTGGCTCGCCCCACATAGGTCGTGGCGTTCTGTTGCTGGTCAACGTTAGTTTGTGTTGTAGTTGTGTTTAGATGCTAAGAATCTAGTGTTTCTTATGAACACCGCAGAGTGTGTGAACTCTTATGAACTCAGATAAGGAAGACCGCGACATCAAAAACCAATGGAGACTTGCTGTTGCTAATTATAGCTGTTGTACTAGTTACGATGTTTTAGAGACGGTGTTCTTTGCTGCAAATAATGTTGTGGATCAAAGGTATTTATAAAATAATATGTGTACTTGGTGAATGAGTATAATGGGCAGCAGTATTTATTTTGCACTGGGTCATCTGTTTGACAGATCAAACAGTAATTTTTCTCAAGTACAGTATGCTTGTTTGTAAGGTGATTAAAATTTGTTTTTTTGTTTTTAGCTCCATGAGGCGTTACACATCCAGGGAATCTGAGCCGTGCTTGCTTCACAGACATCAAGCATCAAGGAGACATGTTCACATGTCACTTTGGAGGTGACATGAGAACTGATTCACCAGGTACATGTATTCATGTTTTATTTATTACCTTTGTACCCTACCCTCTGTCTGCAGGTATTAATATTATTATTTAATTATTATGTTTTTATTTATTATTTTATTTATTACTTTTATTATGGCGGACATTATATTAAAAAAAGTTTATGCAACATTAATTCTTGTTTATTTCTTCATTGCTACCTGTCCCAACATTTTGGGGATTTGTTGACACTGTGAAATTTTGAATCAACATCTTTCTCCATTAAAATGTTACATTTACTCAGATTAAACTTTTGATCTTTTCTCTTTTCAGGACTGCAAATATCCAGGGTCGGGATGGAGTGGGAAGTCGACAGCTGCATCGTGTCCCAGATTTGTCCTCATGCATGAGGCAAAAAATAAATAAAGAAAGAAATTGATTACAAAAACTAGTTGTTTATGATTCATTTTATTAACAGTAAGTTAATTCAAAACAACAAAAAGGTTCTGTGTCGTGTCACACGGGACACCACCTCCAGCTCCTCTGTATGGATGCAGTGGAAGAAAAAGCAGTCCCAACCACCTTCAAGATGCTGCACCTGCCAGCCAGAAACAAACACCAGGGTCTCAGCTGTACCAACATTGTCATGGATGCAGGTCTCAGGAGAAGCAGCAGCTCTGGCCGAGACTCTGCATCATCATGGGATCGTCTTGGTTAAAGGACATGACCCACCATGTAATCCTGGCTGCAATTACTCTGCGTGGCTGCTGCATGGGTGCTTGAGTCATCACAGTTCTCTGAAAAAAACATTTGAAAGGATACAGTATTGTTAAATTCATTGCAATTTGTTTGGTTTGCATTAAAAAATATATTTCTAATAAATCTTACCAGCTGTGCTCAGTTTTGATTAGCCGACACATAGCTTAAACAAATACTGTATACACGTCCTAACAAATATATCATACAAGCTTATAGAATGTTTCTAAACATGGATCTTTGGAAAACAAAAGATTTTACCACTGTTTAGTGCTCATTTATAGTAAATTCAAAAAACGTGTGTTCAGTTCTAGGTTGCATATTAAAATTAAGCCAAAACGTCAAAAAAATCGAGGATAGGAAAAATCTATATTTTAAAATAAAATA
Organism: Garcialebias charrua; assembly: GCA_038048925.1. Classification (NCBI taxonomy): domain Eukaryota; kingdom Metazoa; phylum Chordata; class Actinopteri; order Cyprinodontiformes; family Rivulidae; genus Garcialebias; species Garcialebias charrua. The sequence continues at coordinate 11,240 of JBBPBX010051252.1, read as the reverse complement.
TATTATGAAACGTTACTTTTGTAATGTGATAAGTAATAAGATGTGGTGAATTAAAGTCACTGCAGCTGGCCTACAACACTTGTGATCCAAACAAAGACAAAAACACAGCTGTACACTGCATACCATGCAGCTAAACACGTTTTTAATGTGTTCTGTGTTCAGAAGCAACAACTGTGTACAAGTTTAGGCATTTACTTACTGAAGACGTGACTATCCGCCATTTTGAAATCTAAACTTGGGGAGGGGTGGGAGTTTACCACTAGAGGGGGCGTGAACACAGGACAACCCCCAACCTCCTCCCCTGCTTGTCTCCCGACACGCCCATTTTGAGGGAGATTTTCAAACTGCTTCGGGGGAGGAGTTACCGGTCCACAGGGTGTGGAGTCGCTCTTTAATGTCAGTACTGATGTTATATTTGCACTTTATTTTGTAATTTTATGAAACATATTACTGTAAGAACTACCGGTCTCTAAAACAGTGGCGGGGTCACGTGCTGCGGTGTCACGTGCTACGGTGTCACGTGCTGCAGTGTCATAGACCATATATGGACATCCAAACAAAAAACGCCCACAAACTTTGAACCAATCACACGCTGCGAGCCGCATCGTCGGCTTCAAGAGTTCTGTTTGGGGGCTATGTACACGATGCCTATGCACCGGGGGATCACAGCGGGTGTGCGGCCAAAAGTTGCGCAATGTTTGCTCACTCAACGGGGGGTAAAAGACATCCGACGGGCCGTCGTCCCAAGTATAACAAGGCCTTCAGGCATGTTTATTGCGGGGTGCCTGTGTCTCGTGGGTGCGGGAGGGGGAGCGTTTGCCCCCCCCTCTCGGCCTTGTGCGAGCTGACCTGTCCGCCAGCGGATGCCGTGAAGACAGACTCCAGGCATCCCGCTACGGTTCATTGTCTGACCCGACACCCTATGCTTCACGAGGGAGGAGGGGTGATGGCCCTCTCCCTTCATTGTGACTGTTTTCATAAAAATGGTGCTGTGTTGTTGTTGTTGTTATTTTTTAGTCAAGAACCAGGGCAGTTTGTGCTTTTGGCACTTTATTTTCGTGTTTTGAAGGAGAGGAATTTGTCTTTATTACACACACAGCAGAAACATTTTGTTTTGTGCACACACGAATGTCACCAGCTTTTCGTAGTTTTTTACAAATAAAGTCTGGGTTTAAATGGTTAGGTTCCCGTACCACATGGGCGGACGAACCAACAAAACTATGAAGTGGGCCCGTTTCGTCAGGCCTGCTTCTGACTCTCATCCCGGTTCGCCGAGGAGGTTCTCGGCGGAACCGCTTGGCGAGGAAGGAACCTGTTCCTGTTCCAGGAGTGTCCAGCCTAAGACGGAGCTACTGCGGGTCTCTGTCGCTGCTCCCCATTGTAAGCTGGCCTTTTCTGTGGGGGGCGGCGTGTGGCTGAGCGGTGTCGAGGCTGCGCGGGTCTGCTCCTGCTGGTGTCTTTGAGGGGGGCGAAAGCCTTTCTCGGCATCCCCTCGCGCAGTGCTTCAGCCAGTTTTCGTCTTTGCTCCAGCCTGCTCTGGATGGCTCCTGAGCTCCCCCGAAGAGTCCCGTCAGTTCGATCGGGTGGTGAAGGAAGGGGTACCGTTGGCCTTCTGGCAGGTCCGTCAAAGTCATCCACAGGTGGCGCTGGGCGATGACCACCTCAGGCATGCATCTTCCCTGAGCGATGGCTGCGGTCCCCATCATATAGAGCACAAAGTCAGTGGCCCGGCGGGCTCCAGGATGTCGGTCGCCGCCTTTTTGTTTGCCGTTACCTGGAGCTCCTGAAGCTTCTCTGCCAGGTACGCCTGCATCATGGCCGAAGCATTCATCGCGCGGGCTGCGAGGCCCTGAGCTCGGTAGCATTTTTCGAGCTAGGCGGCCGAAGCGCGGCAGGCTTTGTTGGGCAACGTTGGTTTTGCGCTAGGGATGCACCGATCCACATTTCTCACTTCCGATCCGATACCGATACTTATTAACTCAGTATCGACCGATACCGATACTTTCCCGATCCGATACTGTTCAGGTATTTGACTCTGTATAATGGAACTTTTGCACCCAAACTATTCATTTTAACATTGTGTGAGATAAACCCAATGAAGACACTCTTAAGCCTTACAATAGGGAACCCCCTATTGTAAGGCTTAAGAGTGTCTTCATTGGGTTTATCTCAGACAATGTTAAGAAGGGCAGTCACAGAATGTGATTGAACACAAGTGCTCTTTGAAACTGGATCGGAAAAGTATCGGCAGGTTTGATCCGATACCCGATACTTAAATAATGCTGGTATCGGATACCGATACCGATACTGGATCGGATCTGCCCCATCCCTATTTTGCGCCCAATGTTCTGGGGGCCAAGTGAGACACCAGCGTGTCCTCCATCTGCGGGACATTGGCGATTCCTACTGCCTCCATTCCAGCGACGTCGAGGAACTGAGGAAGTGGCAGAAGCATGGGAGCCCTGGGTTCAGCCCAAGTGCGAGTGAGTTCCGTGAGGAAATCTGGAAAAATGGGCATCCTGTGCCTCGTGGCCGACTGCTGTTTCGCGTAGAAATAATTCCCCGCCAACCTCGTGACCTGTTGGTGAGGTGGGGGTTCTAGCCAGGTGATCTGTAGCACGTCCGCCACTCTGCGACACAGCTCGAGCAAGGTGGGGATCGAGACGTCTGTCTCTGGCAGAGCCGCTGTCGGGTTCTGGGGGAAATCTTCCTCCCCTTTGTACTCGTTGTCAGCTTCTTCGTTTGAAATCTCACCCGAGGCTGTTAGCGAGAGCTCATCCGCGTTCATCATGCCTCGCGTGTCAATCTCAACTGTCGAGTCTCCGACGGGGGCCGCCATGTCCAGACTGTCCCCACATTCGACCTGTCCACTGTCTTCCAGATCCATGCTCTTGAGCTCCGGTGTGGGAGTGAGCGCCTCTGTGAGGTCCGGGTCCCGTGGTGTCGCGGTGCCGCCCATGGCCTTGGCCACGATGTCCACACAACGCTTTCTCACAGCTTCCAGCATCTGGCTGCAGTATGGACAGGAGTCGGGGGATTCCAGCGGTGTCTTGGCATGCAACATCCCCAGGCAGACGGGACAGGCCTCGTGGGTGTCCGTCGCCGAGAGGGAGAAGCCGCAGCCGCTGGGGCAGGCGCGGGAGCTGGGGCTCGCTGGCCTGCTGGTCTTATTTGAATTTTTGGGTTTTCGCTTTCCCTTCTCAGGAGCCATGGCTGAGAAGAGTCGAGCTCGTTAGCAGTTAGCTAACGTTGTCCGAAGATGTCTCTTTCGTCGCTTTCGCTGGCTAGCTTGCTACTCGTTAGCAGGGTTGCGGTGTGACGCAGTTAGCGCTGTCAAGCGAAGCAGCTGCGAAGAGAGAAGACAAAACCTTGAGGTTAAATAAAAGACGCTGGACTAGCTTTCGCTAGCCCAGCAATACGCAGGAATTTCTCTGTACGCTCAGCGTAGGGAGCGAGCTCACCTCTGGTCGAGCGATGTAGTTACAGAGAAGTCCCACGAAGTTCAGGTGTAAGCGAGGTGAAGGGCAAAAAGAGAAAGATAGATGGGCACACGCGTCTTTATACCAAGAGGGTGGGGCCTCTGTTGTGACGCTGACGCCCTCCTGCCGTAAAGGCGTGAATGTATTACTTCAGGTAATCACGCGGGGGCGCAATTCCCATAGCAATGTGTTGCACCGAGTGACTGACTGATAAGGGAACTACTGTTGCTGTTGTCATCATTCTTTGTTTGTAGCCAGGTCTCTTTTGTAAATGAGTCCTCGAGGCTCAATGGGATTAACCTGCCTAAATAAAGGTTGAATGAATGAAAGAATGAACCATTCACTCTCTCACTCACACCCAGGGACAATTTAGTTACCATTCAGCCTAACTTGCATGTTTTTTGTCTGTGGGAGGAAACTGGAGTATATGCAGAGAACATGCAAACTCCACCCAGAAAGGCCCTCAACTGGGATTCGGTCTGGCAACCTTCACACTGAGAGGCTCCACCGAACGAGCCACCATTCTGTCCCTAAAACTGATCAGGCATTTCTAAAATATTTCTCCAGCAAAAAAACTCACACAGCCACAGCCTGACTGCAAGAGAAGCAACACCCACCACTCCTACAGGTAAGAATGTTTGGATATAAAACTTTACAATCTACGAGAGTTAGAGCGTGTTTGTCATTTATGAAAGGTGCATCAGTGTTTAAGTGAAAACTCATACAAGAAAAGATTTTCAGCAGTGGAGTATTTCAGCCTGAAGGTGACCTCCATCATGGCCTGCTGTCACTTCTACTGCAAACACACCAGGCAAGACCTGCCGCACCCAGTTCAACCAGCANCCTCTGTAATATCACATGTGGAGTTCCCCAAGGCTCTGTACTTGGACCAAAGCTTTTTATTTTATATGTGAATGACTTGGTAAATGTGTCAGGACTCCTTAAATGTGTACTTTTTGCTGATGATACCACTTTTTTCTGTTTAGGTGAAGATATAGAACAAATGTTGGAATTGATAAAGACAGAATTTGTCAAGATACAAACTTGGTTTAAAATAAATAAATTATCATTAAATCTAGAGAAAACTAATTACATGATATTCGGTAATAAAAAGAAAACTGTTGATGTCCCACTCAAAATTGAGGATGTTGAGATTTGTAGAATGAGTGAGGTGAAGTTTTTGGGTGTTATCATTGATGACAAACTGACATGGAAACAACACATAAATTCTGTAAGAATAAAAATAGCTAAATCGATTGCAGTACTGTACAAAGTCAGAGACCTATTAAATGATAAAGCTCTGTATTTGTTGTATAACACAATCATTGTTCCACACTTAATCTATTGCATTGATGTTTGGGGGAATGCGTGTAAAACAATCACAAAACCTATTTTTGTATTACAGAAAAGAGCTGTAAGAATTATCACTAGAAAGCATTATCGTCATCCATCAAGTACATTATTCTATCACCTAAAGTTATTGAAGTTCCATGATTTGGTAGACTATAATATCTTATCAGTTATGTATAGAGCTCAAAATAATGCATTACCTTTAAATATCCAAATACACTTTGTTAAAAGACAAAGTTGTTATAATCTTAAGGGGACAGAGTTGTTTGTAAAACCACAATTCAGAACCAGTTTGAAGGGACGTTCTACCTCAATCCAGGGAATTAGATTATGGAATGGCTTGGAGAATGTAGTTAAAAATGCCAAGTCAATGTTTACATTTAAAAAAATGATCAAAACAAATGTGTTAAAAAAAAATGAAATAGCGTAATGTGTATTGTATCAATTAGAAAATTAGAAAGAGTTAGTCATTTTGTACTGTTGTTAATGTGTATTGTATCAATTAGAAAATTAGAAAGAGTTAGTCATTTTGTACTGTTGGTTGAAGATTATTATTGTTAAATCTGATTGTTGAAAAAGTTGGTTGAAGATTATTATTGTTTACATGGCTGATTATTGTTGTTTAATCTGATTGTTGTAAGTAAGGGGCAGATATAATAAGATTTATTCTTCTTTCTGCTACCTTTCATTTTTTTACATTTTGTACACTATCATTTAATGAGATTGTCTTGTATTGTTTCTTCTGTAAAAAAATGAACAAATTTAATAAACATAAACATAAACATAAAATAAAACCATGGATCGCTGGTCCAACACACCAGAAGACCAGTAAATCTGATGGGACTCGGGCAGCAACTTAAAACCCGAGTTTAATTCTTTCGTGACAACCTCAGTCATTTCCTTGTTCGTTTCACTCAGCGGAGGGAGAGGAGGAGAAGGAGGAGGGAGGAGTCCTGCATCGCTTTGCATCGCTTTGAATGAGAACATGCGGCTGCTCGTTGGCTGCGCTGGGACAGGTGGGGGCGTGGGTTAGGGGCCAAAAACTCCACCTTCTGTTCTCTGATTGGTCCGGTCAAAAATCTACCGGAGAAATCGTTGTCTATGGGAGAAATCCCAGACTGTGCAGTGAAGGGAAATGAGAATTGAGCGGAGCTGTGCAGGAAGGCGAGTGCCAGGCTAGTGGTGACCTTCAATTGGGTTGACTCCAGAAAGTAATCAGTTATATAATGTATGTACATCCAGTGATTACTTTCTGAGTTAATGTAGATTCTTGGTAAATCCTAAAATTTAAACAAAATAAAAGCAAGTAGATTTCTTTCAAATCCCCAGAAGGGAAGCAACGTTCAGAGCTTGGAATTCAGTTTTGAACTGGAAAAGCTCACCAGATGCAAAATGTCTCCAACTACTGAACGGAAGTTCAGTTCCTTTGATTTGAAACCTTGAAGATTAAATTTTTGCTAGTTTCAATGAAAATGTCCAGTGATTCATGAAATATTCTGCTAATGGTACAAAAATACAATCACATATCCACACATGTAGACATGGGCATTAACATAGCCCAAGGCATTCCCAGGCCAGCCAAGAAACATAGTCCCTCCAGCATGTCCTGGGTCTTCCTCTGGGTCTCCTTCTTTTAGGACTTGTCTGGAACACCTCACCAGGGAGGCGTCCAGGAGGCAACCTAACAAGATGCCCGAGCCACCTCATCTGGCTCCTCTCGACATGGAGAAGCAGCGGATCTACTCCGAGTCCCTCCCGGATGACTGAGTTCCTCACCCTACCTCTAAGGGAGAGTCCAGACACCCTGCGGAGAAAACTCATTTCAGTCGCTTGTATCCGAGATCTTGTTTTTTGGTCACAACCCAAAGCTCATGACCATAGATGAGGGTAGGAATGTAGATCAACCAGTAAATTGAGAGCTTCACCTTTTAACTCAGGTCTCTCTTCACCATGACAGATGCCGCACCTATCCACCTATCAATCTCTCGCTCCATTTTCCCCTCATTTGTGAACAAGACCCCAATATATTTAAACTCCTCCACTTGGGGCAGGACCTCCTCCCCGTCCCAGAGAGAGCACTCTACCCTTTTTCGTCTCAAGTCCCTTGCCTCAGATTTAGAGGAACTGATCCTCATCCCGGCTGTGTCACACTCGGCTGTGAACTGCTCCAGTGAAAGTTGTAGATCATGACCTGATGAAGCCAACAGGACCACATCATCTGCAAAAAGTAGAGATGTGATCCTAAGGTTACCAAAACAGCTCCCCTCAACACCTTGGCTGCGCCAGAAATTCTGTCCATAAAAGATACAGAATTGGTGACAAAGGGAAACCTTGGCAGAGTCCAAATCCCACTGGAAACAAACCCAACTTGCTTTCGGCAATGAAGCCCAAGCTCTGTCACCGGTCATAGAGGGACCTAACAGCCTGTATCCAAGGACCTGGTTCCCCATAGTCCCAGATTACCCCCCCGACAGGGTTCCCTGAGGGACGCGGTCAAATGCCTTCTCCTAGTCTACAAAGCACATGTAAACTGGTTGGGCAAACTCCCAGGACTCTGCTGAGGGTGTAGAGCTGGTCCAGTGTTCCACGACCAGGACAAAAACGGCACTGCTCCTCCTGAAGCCGAGGTTCGACTGTCCGACGGACCCTCCTCTCCAGAACCCCTGAATAGACCTTACCAGGGAGGCTTAAGAGTGTGATCCCCCTGTAGTTGGAACACACTGTAACCCCTTTTTGAATAGGGGGACCACTACCCCCGGTCTGCCAATCCAGGGGATTTTCCCCCGATGTCCATGCAATATTGCAGTTGTGTAAGCCAACACAACCTCACAACATCCAGAGCCTTGAGGAACTCCAGGCGAATCTCATCCACCCCCGGGGCCCAGCCACCGAGGAGATTTAAAGAAAAGAAAAAAATTAATTAATAAATGTTGGCACTTTCTAAAGAGTCCTGGGACATTCACCCAACATTTACTGCATCAACATTTAGAGATGTGATGGTATTTTTTTTTTCATGTCCAATTGATTTTATATTTTATTTTATTTGTAAATTATAGAGCAAAGGTAGACTGAAGTGATAAACTGATCCCGACCTCTTCTCACAGGCCGCCACGAACTTATTCACCATTCTGCATTATTCCCTCTGTTGTATTCCCTGCTCTGTCTGCAGCTTCCCCTCAGAATTTTCTATTTCAAACTACAACTTCTCTCTTTTGTCCCTTGAAGTAAACACCCTTTGTGCCTGCGGTATTCCTCACACAATAAAACTTTAAAAAGACTTCCTTATTTCAGTTAGATCTGGATATGAAGGTTGTGCTGCATGAGCAAGAAACTTCTTTCTGTGTGAATTTCTCCTCAGTCGATCTTCATTCTCCTTGAGCTACAAGCCAACATTTAATGGGATGTAAACCTGTTCTAACGGCATTTCCCTTTATCTCAAGTATGACTGTAAAAATAAAGATAATACAAATTCAAGATATTTAAGCAGCAGTTTGAGATTCAGAGTAAAAAATTCTAGATGTATAAGTTTAATTTACTGCAATGTTACATATCTTGTTTGAAGGGATTATAATGACCGAATCACCAGAACATGCAATCTGTTCAGGTGTTTGAAGTATATAGACTTAAACTTTAAAAAACACACACATTCCTAGCCCTTTATAGAGAAACATGCTGTATATTTAAATAGAAAATCCAATTTAGTGAATGGTTCAGATACTGTATGTATTTTATTATGTTAAAATTATGCTTCAATAGTTAAACCATTCAAATAAAAAAGAGGTTCAGACCACATCCTAAAACTAAATGTGCCAAAAATAGACATGACATTGTGTTTGGAAAAGAACAGTTTTAATGTTTTTATATGTTAATTTGACCAAAGTAGGGCTGCAAAACGTCATAAAACCCTCAGCACTTTATTTCAGATTAGAAAGAGTAATTTATGCTGAGTTTAAAGCAGCATTGGTGATGAAATATTGACAGATGTGGTTAGAAAGGATTCCTCATGGACTATACCGTTTGCAGATGACACTGTGATCTGTAGTTAGAGTAGCAGGTGGAAGAGAACCTGGAGAGGGGGAGGTAAACTCTGGAGAAAGGAGGAATGAAAGTTAGAAAAGTAAGACGGAATATGTGTGTGTGTGAATGAGAGGGGGGACAGATGAAACAGTGAAGTTGTAGAGAGGTACTGAAGGTGACAGGTTTAAGTAACTTGGGTCAACCATTCAAAACACTGGACAATAAGTTTTAGAGGTAGAGAAGATAATTCAAGCATATTGGAGATGAATGTTAGCTGTGATTTGTGACCAAAGGATACTGTCAAGAGTAAAAGAGAAGGTTTACAAGGTGGTAGTGATGTGTGGTTTGGAAACAATAGCACCATTTGGCAAAAATATTTTGTGGGTAGCAGCTGAACAGGGATAAAAATGATTGTATCAAAGAAACTCCTCAGGTTGAGTGGTTTTTGAGTCAAAGCTCAAGGCAATGCTGAGATAGTTAGGTCACATGGAGAGAAGGGACAATGGATATACTCTACTGGAGAAAAGATGCTGAATGTGGAGATGCTAAGGCCAAAGAGGAGATATATGGATGCAGTCATAGAGGACATGGATGCAGTTGGAGTGAGGACAGAGGATGCAGAGGACAGAGTGATATGGAGGAGGTTGACTAGCTATGGTGGTTCCTGAAAACAGAAAAACAGAAAGAAGAAGAGGGCAAAGGAAAGGAGGAAGCCTCCAGAGTGTTATAACTCAAAGAACCCAGATTTTCATGAGACCCGGAATGAGACAAGACTCAAGAGTAGAAAAGTGAACAGTGTTTATTGTTTACAGTGGACTAATATTTACAGCAGATCTCCTGGAACCCAGGTTGGACGTTGTTGTGTGGCACAGAGTTGAATCCAAGGGGCTCCAGAAATGAAGGACCAGGCAGGGCAGATAGGAAGACAAGGCAAGTGGCTGGGGGTACGGCACGAGGAACAGGGAACAGGACGGAAGGCAGAACCATGATTTGATAGGACCCAAGTAGGCAGTAGGACTGTAGCCACAAACATGAGGTAAGTATTTCTATTATACTCAATAATACTGGCCAGAGACACAAATACCATGAAGAATATAATGCTCCAGCGAAGAGTAGCACTCGACTGCAGCCTTATGTGTTGTGGAGCTTCATCTAGCAGATGACTGACAGTTGGTGGTAATTAATGGCCATCTTGGAGAGAGGAGCCAGTGGTACTCTTACACAGGAAAGGTTCATAGGTGTAGCAAAGGAAGCTCAGTGGGATAAAAGAGCATCACAAGAATAGGATGCGATGGAGGCAGATGATTTTCTGTGGCAAACCCTGGAGAGAGCAGCTAAAAGATGTCTTCAAAACAGGTAGATGCAAACCCATAAATGAGACTTTATTTAACCTTATATTTAACCATTTATATTAGTAAGAATTTATAAACAAATGTATAACAAATACCTTATCACAGTAATCACCAAAATGGGCTGATATCTTATTACGTAGATGATGTTGTTGTTAACTTAGTAACTAAGAAGGCTTCTGTGATGGAAATATATAAATAACTGGGCACAATTTTTTTTTCTGTATTTACAGTGTGCTTGTACTATTTTGGCACATGTTGTAGCTCTACTGTGTAAAAAAAAGTTGAATTTGTTTCACTGATTTATGTGGTCCCAACCTTCGCTCTTTCACATCCTGTAAACAGAAATGATCCATCATCCCAAGAAAACTTTGTCACAGAAATAGGAAATGTTGTGTTTTAACATTTTTGAAAAAGGCTGATGCTGCTATTTCTCAAGAAAAAAAAAGTATATGTGCTTGACCAACCAATGCTTTAATGTGTGTCACATGAAAGCATCAGTGCCTGTACATCCCCAGCCTGCAAAAGAGCATCAAGGACACAAAGAGGCTTTACTGGGAAAATAGCATGTCTCACACAGCTCACATTTTTTACTAAAGCTTATATAAACGTTATATCAATATGACACTTTTGACTCATTCTCCCCGCTTTGAGGACGTCATTTCAATGTTCACGTAGTCTCCTTTTTGCATTTCTGAATATTTACACTGTCATGGTGTGTAAAAAAGATTTCACAGTGTCTTCAATATTATTGCTGGAGTTAATTGCTCAAAAGAGTCGCTATGCAGTTAAACCCAAACAGTATTATCCAATTTCAGACCTGTCTCCAGACTCCCATTTGTTTCTAAACTTCTAGAGAAAATAGTTGAGTCCCAACTAAAGTGCTTCCTGGAGGATCACGCTATCCCCGAGCTATTCCAGTCTGGCTTCAAATCCCTCCACAGCACTGAGACTGCCCTACTGAAGGTTTTTAACGACATCTTCCTATCCACAGATACTGGTGACTCTGTGCTGCTTGTCCTATTGGACCTCACATCCGCTTTCG
>JBBPBX010051251.1:0-24647 GCA_038048925.1 Garcialebias charrua | reverse complement strand
ATAGAGAGATCAAGGGAGGTTATCTTCTCTCTAACTGAGCCAGTCTCGGCAGTATGGGACCTGACTGCAGCAATAATTTGCTCCTGTACACAAGGGACTTCCTGCAACTCTGATGGTAGGCTCACCACATCTATAGGAGACAACACTCCAAGAGAACAGCGGGGTTTCAGTGTAACCGTACACACCCCTACATTCACCACAGGAACATAAACAGTACCCCGAACAACATGCAAGAGAGAAGGAGACACTAACAAACCCTCAGGTAAGCCAAACTTTGCATTTAAGGGTTCAATCAAAACAGCCCCTGCCAAGGCCAACATAGCAGAACAAGTAGCAGGTACAAGTTTAGTAGTGCCAGCAGGAACTACCACAGGTCTTTTACCACGCAGCTTTGCGACACTAGTCTGAATAGGGCCTTTCTGTAAGTTGGTCTGCTGATATAACTGGAAGGCAGGAAGCCAGGAACTGAAAGCCCCCAAAACTGTAGGGCGTTCAAACAACTCAGGGCCATACTGGTCAAACAACTGAAAATAGTAGGCCTTTATGACATTCATCCCAATTATGCCCGGTATATGAGGTAAACTAACCCGACCTGGAGGGTCTCTAACAACCAAGATCCCTCTTCTAGGAATTACCACACCACACACCTCTATGTCGGGCTCAAGATAACCCAAGTACGGAATGCTTAAACCGTTGGCAGCTCTCAGCTCTAACCAATGACAGGACTTTAACTTGTCTGGAAAATATTTCCTGAAAAAGCTCTCTGAAATGGTAGAAACCATAGAACCTGTGTCAAGGACACATTGGACCGGAACTCCAGATAATTTCACAGTGACTTGGGGACAAGGCGCCATTAAACGCTCCTTCACCTCATCTACATGGGGACCCACTGAGCCTGAACCACCCCCTCCTAATGTCTGGCTCCTTACATTAGGGGGAGTTAGTTTTCCGACAACTGAGGGCTAGTGGTGGCTTGGACCCGAGGGGACCTGAACTGGGAACGGGCGTTACAGTACCGAGCAATGTGACCTGGTTGCTGACACCTGTGACAAATCACACTACTAGGACCAGAAGAACTGGCCACAGGGTGCTGCTGCATAGCTGCAAGGGATTGAGTGATCTGATCCAACTGGTCCTGTTGCTTTTGTACCAATTTTGTCAGAGTGGCAATTTGTGAGGAAGTAGAATTAGAGGGGGGCTCAATTTGGAGAGTGGGTGCACTAGCCCGTTGTACAGCACAAGAGGACGGCACAACACTATTGTTGTCCACCCCACCCTCACGCTCCCATGTAATGGCCTCAGCCCTAACTTCCAGCAATGTACACCTTGGATTGTCACGAACGTAACGCTTTAATTCCCTACGCAGATCAGAATTGCTAACATTTTGAATAAATTGATCACGAAGTAAAATGTCTGCATTAGTCATGGCATGAGGAGAATTAGCTTTAACCCTGTTCATTAAACAAAACAAGGAATGGGAAAATTCCTGCAAAGTTTCACCATCTAACTGTCTCCGTGAAAAGAAGTCCTCTTGTAGTGAGACATACGACTGTTGACAACCATACAGTTCTCTCAAAATGGTAAAAACAGTTTCTGGATTCTCACGTTCAGCTAATGGTCTATATTTAATCTCATCCCGAGCTACACCTTCGAGATGGTCAAAAATGAAAGCAGCCTGATCTGTGGGTTCAACATGCCGAACTTGCATGCTGGTACAAACTTCTTCTACCCACTCCTCAACCCCAATACCATGAGTCCCCCTGAAGGTTGGACACTTTCGCTCCCTTGGCAGGTAGATGATGCGGTCAGTTGTCCCCATGCTCCCCAGAGCTGTACGTGTACTGGGACCAGCTGGTGCATCATGTTGAGTTGAATTTGCCAGTGCAACGTCCCGTTCCTGTTGCAGCCGACTCCTATCGGCCTCCAACTGCTGGACTCGAGCCCGGAGTTCTTCAAGTTCCTCTGCCATAGGAACGGAGAGGTGGGTCCTTCTTCACTGTCGGGGGGTATCCAGCTAGGTCCCACGATGTGCCTACTGTTAGCCTATTATGCTCCCAACTTCTAAATGCTCTTTAGAGATAATTAAATAAAATATATATACTGTATATACACACACAAACTGCCTTATCAGCCAGATCCTTCCAGCAACGCCAGTAAATGTAACACGGGCTATGAAGGCCCGGATTGTGACTCAGAGGATGTGACTCTAAAGCCAACTGGTAGACTGTAAATAGTCTAGAGCTTCCCTATTACAAATACGCAGGTACGCCTGGCTTCAAATGACAAAAACAGAAGTGTTGTATACAATATATATTTTATTAATTCCTTTCAATATTAAAACAGCCTTTATTAGATGCATTTATGCTATGGTGGTTCTACCAGGCCAGTTGTAAAGGGCTAGCACAACTCCAAATCACTTAACACCAAAGGATGTTACATGCCAGTAACATGAGAGCATGTACAGTTTAAAACAAGGCACAGAGTTGGGAGCACAATATAGCAACTGTAGCAATCTTAATCAGTCACAACCCCAACAACAAGCACATTCAATTAGTTGCAGTGGCAATCTGCCACCCACTGGCACATGTCCTTAGCTTGTGCTTCAGGGCTTTGCACAACTCCATGAACACTGCAGCAGCACTCACTACAGCCACATGCAGCAAGAGACTAAACAGCCAACACCCTGGAGAAGAATGTTTGGCTTACACACCTGGTGCTTAGTAACACTAATGAGCTAAACCACACTGAAGGTGGAGGAACAGGACACGGTGTGTTCAGGGAGCCAAACCAGAGTGGGAATTTACAGCCACTCTTCCAATGAACTAAAACCACCCGGTTACATTTAAATTTAGCTAAATAAACGCTTAAAAAAATATATTTCTGAGCTGACTTAATAGTAGACGTACTCCTGAGTTTAACGAAATGTTCAAATCAGCTGGATTAAAAAAAAAGTTCGCTGACTTTTATGCAGGCGCCAGGCGGGTCAAACCGGACGCTTTGTTTCTTTAAATTTAGCTAAATAAACGCTTAAAAATATATTTCTTACCTCACTATAGCAGACGGGCTCCTGAGCTGAACCAAATGTGAAATCAGCTGGATTTAAAAATCCGCGGTGTGGTTTATGAGTGGTATCTTGCAAACAAAAACAGCGAACCTCACAGCTAATAGCAGCTACATCCACAGCAGGGAGCGGGCAGCGACAGAGTCAGTCCGACCAAAGGAGGCTTTTTTCGGACACAGCAAGTAGAAACTTCTGGAAGTGGCCCCTCTTCCTCTTCACTCTCTGAGTCCTCTGCTGGCTGCTGCCTACAGCGCCTCTATAGCGGCCGAAACTGGTACTGCACCATTTTCGCCAAAAATGAAAAACGAAGAATCAGAGCGAAAAATGAGTCTAAAAATATGGGAAAAAATCCATAAATAATACTCTTCGATGTTTAATACGCTGGACATTCAAATTAGCAAAAATACTGCGTATTATAGACCGGATTTTACGGTATGCTAAATATGCTTCATTAGTAAATTTCCATGAAACAATTAAGCTAAATTAAATAGCATGTTAGTTATTCTATATGGAAATATTGCTTTAGTGGATATGCCATATACCTACTAAAAAAGATGCTAGCGAATGAATTTCTGTTTCTTTTAACAATATGCAGTCGAGGCCAACACAAGCTGGTAAGTGGCAAATATGCATTGTTTTGAGTAACACTGTAGCTTTTAATTAGCTTTATTAGTGCCAAAACACTACCTAATGTTTAGGTCTGAGTGGCTTTGTCCCCACTCCTTTTTAAACAAATATCTTTAAACAAACCAACAAAATGGTTTTAGGCAATGAACAAAACTAGATTAGACACAAGGAAAGTGATTCCATTGTAATATTTTTCTTTTTCAGATTTTATTTTAAATCAGTTCCTGCTACTTTGCCGTCATCAGCCAATATTTCTGGAAGAAGCTGGACAAAAATAAATAAATTACTGTGAGTGGAAGGAGCAGGCTCTGCGTGGGGTCAGGAGCCCTGTGGAGAACCAACAGTAGGCGTGTTTCCATCAAGGTTTCTAGGTGCGCATTATGAAGCATCGCATCAGAAAAGCTAAATGGAAACGGCATAATTCGAGTTAACTTCCTCTAAGTCGCTCTAAAGTTTATACGCTCGCTTGAGGTAGTTTTTGGGGAGTCGATTCAGAGCTGAGTCGGCTAAACGACAGATGGAAACAGATTAGCCGACTCAGTTCTGCCGCAGCGAACATTCACGTCACGTGACTGATCAGCTGTTTCCGCTCCGGACAACATGTAACATCGCTAAAACTAGTTGGCATGACAGAATAAATACAACTTGCCCGATAGCAACACATACCTGAAATATTCTCTCCATTTTGCCGAGATGTCTGTTTTCAAACGCTACTTCCTGTTTACTGTGGAAGTGCGTAACGCTGACGTCTGACGTATGGCGCTGACGTGTGACGTAATGACGCTGACGTCTGACGTAGAGACGCTTTGCGTGGCATTGCAGATGCGCTTCAAGCCAGTTTAATGGAAACACTTCTGATCCTCATAATTTTAATTTACATTTTAGCGAAATTTTCTAAAATTCGCTCAAAAATCGAATTTAAATTGGATGGAAACATAGCTAGTGACTCACTGGGAACACAGGTACTGTAATATCTCCCTCACATGATTCAAAATAGAATAAGTGCAAGCAGGGGAAAAAAAATGCAAAGCAACACGTGCAGTTCTGCCTGACTAATCCCAAAGGTATTCACAATAACCACAGTAATGGTGAGGTTGTGTAAAAAATAAAAACCACAGCAGAACAAAGACAAGGCTTCAGAGAGCGCAGCTCACTCTCGTCTCTCAGACGCAGCCTGAGGCGTTGCACTCCGAGTTCAAACCTTGAGCTCCGAAGTGTCTGCAAATACCAGCGCTCATTACGCTTCTGTTTACATCCTTGAGGTGGACAAATAAATTACGAACACACAATTATTGTATCGCCCCACAACAAAAACGAGGGTCAGTTGTCACCCGTCATGAAAAAAAGTTGATAAACCTCCTCCACCCAGCTGATGGGTAAACCTACCTGATGCTTACCACAAAACCGGATTCCAAACAAGTTGGGACACTAAACAAATTGTGAATAAAAACTGAATGCAATGATGTGGAGATGGCAAATGTCAATATTTTATTCGTAATAGAACATAGATGACAGATCAAAAGTTTAATCTGAGTAAATGTAACATTTTAAAGGAAAAATATGTTGATTCAAAATTTCACAGTGTCAACAAATCCCAAAAAAGTTGGGACAAGTAGCAATAAGTGGCTGGAAAAAGGAAATTGAGCATATAACGAACAGCTGGAAGACCAATTAACACTAATTAGGTCAATTGACAACATGATTGGGTATAAAAAGAGCTTCTCAGAGTGTCAGTGTCTCTCAGAAGCCAAGATGGTAAGAGGATCACCAATTCCACCATTGTTGCACAGAAAGATAGTGCAGCAATACCAGAATGGTGTTACCCAGCGTAAAATAGCAAAGACTTTTAAGTTATCATCATCAACCGTGCATAACATCATCAAAAGATTCAGAGAATCTGGAACAATCTCTGTGCGTAAGGGTCAAGGCCGTAAAACTCTACTGGATGCTCGTGATCTCCGGGCCCTTAAACGTCACTGCACCTCAAACAGGAATGCCACTGTCAAGGAAATAACAGAATGGGCTCAGGAATACTTCCAGAAAGCATTGTCAGTGAACACAATCCACCGTTGCCAGCTGAAACTCTACAGTGCAAAGAGGAAGCCATTTCTAAGCAAGCTCCACAAGCTCAGACGTTTGCACTGGGCCAGGGGTCATTTAAAATGGAGTGTGGCAAAATGGAAGACTGTTCTGTGTCAGATGAGTCACGATTTGAAGTTCTTTATGGAACACTGGGACGCCATGTCATCCGGACCAGAGAGGACAAGGATAGCCCAAGTTGTTATCAACGCTCCGTTCAGAAGCCTGCATCACTGATGGTATGGGGTTGCATGAGCGCTTGTGGCATGGGCAGCTTGCATGTCTGGAAAGGCACCATTAATGCAGAGAACTATGTTCAGGTTCTAGAACAACATATGCTCCATCTAGACGTCATCTCTTTCAGGGAAGACCCTGCATTTTTCAACAAGATAATGCCAGACCACATTCTGCAGCAATCACAACATCATGGCTACGTAGGAGAAGGATCCGGTACTGAAATGTCCAGCCTGCAGTCCAGATGTTTCACCTATAGAGAACATTTGGTGCATCATAAAGAGGAAGGTGTGACAAAGAAGGCCCAAGACGATTGAGAGGTCTGTATTAGACATGACTGGGAGATCATTCCTATTTCTAAATGTGAGAAACTGGTCTCCTCTGTCCCCAGACGTCTGTTGAGTGTTGTAAGAAGAAGGAGGGATGCCACACAGTGGTAAAAATGGACTTGTCCCAACTTTTTGGGGATTTGTTGACGCCATGAAATTTTGAATCAACATATGTTCCATTAAAATGATTCATTCTCTCAGTTTAAACTTTTGATCTGTGATTTGTGTTCTATTCTGAATAAAATATTAGATGTTGGCACCTCCACATCATTGCATTCAGTTTTTATTCACTATTTGTTTAGTGTCCCAACTTTTCTGGAATCCGGTTTGTATGCAGAACGAAGTTTTGTTTATGATGTCATTATTAACAGTGCACGTTGTCGTGCTGGTTTTACATATTGTGCTAACTAGTTGAACTCAAAGGACAGCATTGTCCAGTTAAAATGTCTTCAATCATAAATAAAATAAAATAAAAAAAACATATTGCAACTCAAACACGGATGGTCCTTTTACTGCTTTATACTTATTTTAATAAATGCAACAATTAAAAAAATACTTTAACAAACAGTTTTTGGTCGTTTTATTTATAATCTACAATGTTCGTATGTCTATTTTTTGTACTTCATTGTGTGTGTTGCCTGCTGTTTGTTTGTACAGCACTTTGGTTGGCTTTGTCGCTGTTTTAAGTCAATCTAGTTTTATTCTTGAAGACACTCAAGTTTTTAAAGAACAGAAACTGGCTGCAGCTTTTAACAAATACTGAGCCTTGAGAGAATGGTTTAATATCAGTCTGGCATTTCAAGTATTCTGTGGCGTATTCCTGTTCAGCCTGTCTATTAGCGTTACAGAAGACTGGTTTCATTCCAGTAACATGGGAGCTACAATCCTGGCCAGTTACTGGGAGTATTTGCTGACTCAGTCACAGCAGTGAGCAACTTTTGAACAATCGTGTTTTGCAAACAGGACTCCACACAGGACGATAAAACCTGAAAACTCTTAAAGAGATCTGTTGAAGTGGACTTCTGTGGTAAAGTTAGGAACCTTTTATTTTTTTACATAACGTTTTGCAGATAACTCTGAATAACCTCAGGAATATTAGAATATTCCTGTTGGAAGTCATTCAGATTACCCTAGGAATGCTACAGCTAGCTGCCACTGATGTTCAGTTTGCATAAAACAGAAGATTTCTATATGTAATGCAACACGGGTGGCAAACTAGGGGGTTTAAAAATGTGTTTGCATGAACCACCATGAACTCTTTTAGGCTGGAATGATTTAAAGACAACAGTCCATTCTGATCTTGGCCTCACTCGAACTAGATATTAGCTCATCAATCTAGTCAATAATAAATGTGTTTTTTCTCCAAACTGATGCCATTCAAAGAGATAACTCTTCTTCTACAACAGGTAAGATACTACTGGTTTATAACTTTCAACAGGATGCCTGCTTGAAGCATCTCTTTCAGGCAAGAAATTCCCTTTTGTTTAACCAATAAAATGCATAAACCTAAAGCAGCTACTGATCTTTAAATAACTGTGAAGTAAAACTACTTTGCAACAGGAAAGCAAGCAGTAGAGTTTGTACTACAGGTAGTCCCCGACTTACGAGCACATCGACATACGAGGTTCCAGACTCACGAGCTGACTAACGAACAGTAAAGTTGTACAGAACATACAGAAAATACAGCACTGGTATGTGTTTTTACATGAAAGTGTGTTAGCTAACAGTTTGTAAACAAAGTTCTGAGCATGTTTACGAACTAGTATGTACGTTTGTGTTGAAGAACGGGTGTTCGTAGTAGCGCTAGCATACTTTTTCCGACTTACGACCGAAAATCCGGACTTACGAGCGACACGTGTTTCGGGTTCCGACATACGAGATTTCGTGTTACGAGCATATCGTACGAACGGAACTCGCACGTAAGTCGGGGACTACCTGTATTAGTCTGGACACAGAATGTGAAACTTAATTTGCAACTTTGTCAACAGTTAAGAAGGCTAGCTTCAACAAAATAAGCTATGGTCGTACAGACAAAAGCGAACTGGAGCATCAGGGAAGCTTGATTTATTTCGTTTTTACCATTAAAACAACAAATATGGCTCGAGTCAGCATTTTAACCACTTATAATATCTACTATTACATCTGAGGACACAGTAACTAAATGTTTTTTAAAGAGTTTTTTGAAAAACATCAATCACATCCATTGATATGGGGGGTGTACAGTACAGTGCAAATAACGTAATTGCGCTGCTTCACCTCTTCTTCTTCGCTAAGCCATTACAGCAGCCAGTATTAAAAAGCACAAACACACGCACTCTGACCTTTTCCTTATCATAAATCACGCCCTACTGTTCTGCTGCCAGGACTTTGTTTAACCCAATTTGTCACTGCGGACACCACTTCCACCCTCGCTGCCGCTTGACTCTGAAGGACTGGGAACACAATTAGTGGGCGGATCAAAGGATGCTATCCAGTCCTCCCTCGAGCCTTGTAATCATGGAAATCAGTGGCTCCTGAGCCTGATTGGTTGAGGCTACTGTTGGTTACCAAGCAAAGAGAGGGGACAACTGGGGGACTAGTGCTGTGACTAAGATGTATTCTTTTCGATTATCGTATCCTTGTTTTCTGTTCAGGATGCAATCTACGAATTTAACATAGAAAACTGCCTGGAGTGTTTGTTCTGTCAAAGAGACAAAAATAAATGAAGTTTTAATTACTTCAATTACTCAAACGAATTCCAGAATAAATTATTATTATTAATTGTTTTAACTGATCACCTTCTGATGAGGCTAATTTCCATTCATCCATTATCAGGCGCTCGTTTGGGAGTTGGGCAGCTTGAACACGGAGGCCCAGACATCTCTTTCCACGGCCACCTCTTCCAGCAGGATTCCAAGGCATTCCCAGGCCAGCCGAGACGTACCGTATTTTCCGGATTATAAGTCGCATCAGTCCATAAAAAGCATCATGAAGAGGAAAAAATATATATTAGTCTATTTGGAGTAAGGGTGGACGAAATGGCGCAAATATAATATTGTGATGTTTCAGAGCATTCTGATGATAACGATAAATTTTGTGATTTAAAAAGCAAAAAAAAAAAAAGAAATCATAGCTATTCATTTGACAAAATTAATTTAACATGTCGCTTTGCAGTATTATATAAAAACTAATAAAAACAAAACAACAAGGGTTAATATTACTGCAATTACTTTATTTAGTAAAGTATCCAGTCAAAGTATAATAATAAAAAAGATCTTCCTGTTATTTATATTGAAAAAGTCTGCACAACATACAGATAACAACATCCACAACAAAAACTAAAGTGTAGGTACAGTTCCCAAATAAACTAAATAAAGATTAGAGCAGGGGGGACACAGCCGAGCTGTGTTCGTGCCGCCGGGGGCGGGGGTGGGCAATGTGAGGGAAGAGGCAATGTGAGGGAAGAGGCAATGTGAGCGATGCCTTTAGCTTTTTAGCTAAATTGCACGTGGCTAGCTTAGTGTTATGCCAGTACCGGTGGGGTGGGTGCGCAGTTCGGTTCAATCGTTCGATGCGCTCCACTTGTATCATGGTAGGGGAAACACTGACATATTTACATCATGAAATTAGCATATTATGATATAATTTATTTCCCCACGCAAGATTATTATTATTTTTTTTTTACCGATATTATTGTGAACAATAAGATATGGCCCCCTTTGGAGTATGAGTCGCATTTATTCTGAAATAGAGCTATCATTTCTAACCCAGACCCGAGGCCTGGCCCAGCCAAAATAATGTGCTGGATGGGCGGGCCGGGTTGGTGTTGAGCTTTTGATTGCATCAGCAGACCCACGTGGCTGACAATTTAATTTGGATCACCAGCCGCGCGCTGACCGGCTGGTTAAAAGAGGTTTAAAAAAAATCCAGATGGATGACTGCCAGCGATCCATCCAAGTCCAACTGGACTCAGCCACTGCGTCAACGGACCTGCACTTTATAATCAGCAGAACAGGATCTTTTTGGTGGCATTTTACTTCCATTATGCTTTTTCTGTGTTTTCTTCTCTGTACTCGCTTAGTGAATGTTTGGCAGGAGGGCGGCAAGGGCTTAGCGTACAGGAACAACATACATAATGTTTACTCTGGTCTATGTCAGTATGAATGAACATTTAAAGCATTGGTCAAAAATTGCTCATGAATATGGAAAAAAAATTACAAGTTGCTTCGTACTATAAGTCGCAGGACTGGTCAAACCATGAAAAAAAAACCTGCAACTTATAGTCCGAAAAATACGTAGTGTCTCCAGCTTGTCCTAGACCTTCCCTAGAGACCTTTCCTCCCTCACTTGTGAACAAAACCCCATGATATATAAACTTCCTGCTTGAAGAAGCACATCACGCTCAACCTCTTTCTGACTGAGAACCATGACCTGATAGATAGAGGTGCTGATCCTGATCCCAGCTGGATAGCAACCGCTCTGGTGAGAGCTGGAGATCAAGACAAGATTGCGCTAACACGAGCACATCATCTGCAAATAGCAAGACCGAATCCTGAGGCCACCAAAGCAGACCATCCCACTCTCTGACGGCACAGAGAAAGCTCTGAAGAGAAACAGTGACGGATCAGGCTAATGTAAAAAAGATTTTAGCCTTTTTGCATGAAGGTAAACACACAAGTAAATGCAACATGTCTTGTCTTTATTCGTGCTAAAGCTGGTAAGAGTTTTTTGGACTTTATCATAGAGTGTCCTAAGACAAATTGTGATGGATTATTTTTTGAATACCATGATTACCCGAGTGTATGTTCCTTTTTCCATATCTGATTGTTGGTGGTGCGGTTTTATACTGCTGTGACTTTCCGTGCGCATGTCCCTCTTCGGATGGTGCGTGCGCCAATTGCAAAACTTTGTACCTTGGTGCAAATATGCCAATAAAGATATATATTATTCTATTCTAAGTACCGTATTCGTCGGCGTATAAGTCGCACCGGAGTATAAGTCGCACCAACCTAATTATGCCCAATTAAATGGAAAAATCAACGTATAAGTCGCACCGGCCTATAAGTCGCACCGGCCTATAGGTCGCACCTCACGTGAACTGGTGTTTTGCCCAAAATGGACTGGCTGCCAAATTGTTTGGAAGGACTTTTGACAAGATTATCACATAAAAACTACAGTATTTTGTTTGATGTGTCTTAGTTGAACTTTTCATTAATAAATGAACATTATTTTGGACTGGCTGCCAAATTGTTTGGAAGGACTTTTGACAAGATTATCACATAAAAACTACAGTATTTTGTTTGATGTGTCTTAGTTGAACTTTTCATTAATAAATGAACATAATTTTTGTATATTTTGTGTCTTTCATCATTTATCTTTAAAGATAAACACATAAAATATATTTTTATTAGCTGACATTACAGTAAAAAACGTGTCTCAGTTTAAAATGATGACAGAAACAGATACTGTATTTATTTTATGGTTTTTATTTATTTATTCAAAACCATTGAAGTCTTCATCTTCTGTGTCACTGCACCATTTTTGGACCAGGCAGATGTCAACAGTGTAGGTACTGTAAAGGGTTTCTTAGCGCCCATAGCGGCCGAAACTGGTACTGCACCATTTTTGGAGTTTTTGACCAAAGTCAAATTATGACCAAAATATTGGAAAAATCGACGTATAAGTCGCACCGGCCTATAAGTCGCAGGGCTTAGAAATGTAGGCAAAAAGGTGCGACTTATACGCCGGAGAATACGGTAGTAAAAACACACCGCAGTCTCGTGCAGACTAAGAGGCAGACAGACACGTGCAACATACATTCACACATTGTTGTGACAGAAACAGGTCACTAAAGGTGTGCAAAGAATATCAGACAAACACGCCGGCTTCTGTGTGATAGCAGATCTGACCATCTCAAGCATGACAGCAAGGATAACTACAATCATTTTCATGCCGGCAACTTTGATCCAATCTCCTGCCCAACCCAGACGTTTGGAACGCTCACCTATAGCAAGCCGTTAAGTGTTTTAGATTAAACCTCATGGTGAACAAGAGCACAACCAAACATTTACTCCAGTGGTCACACAAACGTCCTGTGGTGCCAAACACTTTCTCATAATGCTTTTGGAGAGTTGAAGCGAAAAGGAAAGCTTTGGAGCATCAGAGCCATCTAGACAGACAGTTGTACTAAAATAGCCGTTGCACCCACAAGTTAAAAAATATCAAAATCTTTTTAATAGTCATGGATGCCAACCACTTTTTTTTTTTCTGAAAAGAACATTAATCATTCAGCTTCTTGCCAGTAAACAGATAAAAAGACAGCATCTGTGATGGTACGAGGGTGCGTTCACACATTTAGCACTTGCACTATTCAGTTTCTGAATATTTGGATCTCTTCTTCAGTCAAAGCTTACTTAATCCAGCAAGGCTTTGTCTAAATTTACCAATTTCAAGATTTGGTTTATCGTTTTATCGTCAATAGAATATGTTTGCATAGGATGTTGGATGATGTCTATCATGGTGCACTAAGATTCATAACTGGCTGTGATTATCGTACCGACCACTGGTTAACTGGTTAACTGGACATCATTAACCTCACGCAGACTCTTCCACTGGTACATCTTCATCTTTAAATCACTTCTTGGTCTGCTGCCTTCATACATCTCCTCCTACATGTCTCTGCGTGAGTGCAGCTACAGCGTGCGCTCTCAGGACATGATTACCTGCAGTGTTCCGTCAGTGAGAACTGAGCTTGGCAAAAGGACCTTCTCCTACTCTGCTCCTGCTTCATGGAATATCTTACAAAAAGATCTGAAGCTCTCGACCTTGACCTCTCTAAATGGCTTTAAGAATCTGTTGGAATCCTGGCAAAAACCAATGCAGACATGTTCCTGTTTCTGATTTTCTACATCTAAAAATAAATAAATAAATGTCACATTTTTGTCATCTGTGTATGTTCCCATACTTGACAGACGAAATTGGTCTCTGCATTTAACCCAACCACCACCAGGTGGTGCAGTGAGCAGCCGTAGTCAGCGCCCGGGGAGCTGGGGAAAATAGATGTGCACTCATAATCTGTCTGTTTTGCTACTTTGATATCTTTGATTTAACTTGTTAAAAAAAATCTGTATACCTCACTTGTGATTGTCTATTGTTGACTGTTCAAGGAATATCTACTGTTGATGTTGTCATCACTCTTTAGTTTGTAGACAGGTCTCTCTTGTAAATGAGTCCTCGAGGCTCAATGAGATTAACCTGCCTAAATAAAGGTTGAATGAAAAAACAGCTAGTTCTGGATGTCACCAACAACCTGGTTGATCCACTATGAGAAGGTGCTATTTATAAGACTTGAGCTTATTGCAGCTCCCCAGACTGAAGAAGTTTTTAGGATAAAAGACGTAACGTTTCAACAAGAAGAATCTATCCTGACTTAACCCTGGTAGATGTATCTGGATTATTGAGCATGCATCAAAATACTGTATGCTGTATAGATGTGTTTAAAGCTGCTATATGTAACTTTTCTAACAATATATTTTTAACATATTTCTTCACTCTGTCACTAGATTGATGTTAGAGAGGTAATCTCTGAAAAAAACTAAAAAAAAATTATTGTCCCCTTGCTTCTCCAGGTGGTAAATAAGCATTTCTAAAAAGAAAAAGTGACCCGCCATTTTCCAGCCAATAAAAACAAAGTTTGTAACCAGCCAATAAAAACAGAGCTTGAATTTGAATTTCAACAGACCACAAGGGGGCAGAGCCATATATGGCTCTGAGGGGGAGGGATCAGAATGCTTTGCTTGTTGAAATTTTTTCTAAGTGCTGCGTTCTACAGAAACTGCAGACTGAACCTTTAACTTTAATTTGTTATGAATGGTTGTGATCAGGTTAGATTTCAAGCTGCAGATGTGAAGTTTACAAATGCTGATTCCAAAAATGCAACATGGCACCTCCAGGAAAACAGTTCTGCTGGTTTTCTTTCTCATCAATGAGAAAAGCCTCGATTCATTCAGATTATACTGTAAATCCTTCCGTTCTCAGTCTTCCCATGTCTCTACGGGTGTCCCCCAAGGCTCTGTCCTCGGACCCCTTAGACTGGTCTGAAAACACATCTCTTTAGACTAGCTTATCATTAACGTTACTAAATGTATTTTGTATTATTTTGTATTTTATATTCTTTATTCATTTTATATTTCAATTTGTTTTCTTGCTGTAACGTGTCCTTGGGTGTCCTGAAAGGCGCTTTTAAATAAAATGATTATTATTATTATAAAAGCTGCTGGTTCAGTCTACCCGTTTATGGGTCAGACTGACAACCCAGCCCTGATGAGGAGTTGGCTGAGGTCAAATCTGGATTATTTTTAGTGTTCGGGGGACACATCACTTTCATTTAGTGTGATCAGCCTGTGCAAAACTAAACCCACAAATCACATCTGTTTCAAGAACAGATGTAAAAACCAAACATGTGTGTTTGTTGATGGAAGCAGCTTTGCACATCTGGGGGTGGTATGCACCTCAAACCCACCACCATCCAGTTCCCTGGTTTTATTTACTACACAGAGGCAGTCTCACCTGTGACATCTGGGGTCTGAAGTTGATCTCCTTCAGATCCACTGATCCAGGGGAGAGGTTGTGCAACATCTGGCACAGAAGCACCCCGTCCCTCAGAGCCTGGGCCAGGTCGAACACGGCCGAGGAGGGCCACACGACCCGGTGGTTCGGGGGCAGGACCTTGCAGTCGATCAACCAGCGGCCGCACTGCCTCCACTCCTCCATCCCTGCTCCCACTCCACGCACACTACCCGAGTCCCGGAGAGGCTGGCGCGCGTCAGGGCGCGCGGTGGGTTTTCCTCCCGTTTCAAAACTTTCTGTCGCGAACACAATCCACATTCATGTCGGAACATCCACTTCACGATTTTCTTCTCTTCATTATCCTGAAAAAGTTGCTGTCCGCATATCCACTCTGGAGAGAGAGAGGCGTGAAACAGCTGGATGTGGCAGCGCGTCACACAGTGAACACAAAGCCGAACAAAGCCGCGCGCGCTCACTGCACAACTCCAACTTCCATGATTTATTATGGAGCAACAATAAAAGGAGTTTTTAAAAAAAAAAAGGAGGTGCGCGCTCAGAGGATTCCCCTCCAGAGGGAACACGCCCAGGACCGAGCCCGTCGCGTGTTCAATGTAAAAGTTGCAGCGTGGAAACCGAACCGAGCTCTGCTCCGGGTCCTCCCCGTCTCTCTGCGGTTCCTGTCGGTGCGTTTAACCAACTCCCGCCGGGGGCGAGCCGTCCACCCCGCCGCCCTGCGCGCGGGTTCGCTCCACACTCCGGGGGTGAAGCGGGTTCCTTCAGTGCCAAGTTGTGAGCTGGACAGATCGAGCTCACTTTGCTCAAGCGGCGTCCACAGCACGCCACAAGAAAACATGGGAGTTGTTTGGAGCGTTTGGGAAAGTGAGAGCTGAGGTGGCGCCCTCTAACGGACGAGCTGAGAACTGCACGCGCACCATTTTTATTTTTTTATTCATTCAATTTTTATTTTCATTCATTCAATTTTTTATTTTAATTTTATTTTTTATTTAATTTTTAATTTAATTTTTATTTTATTTTATTTTTTATTCAATTTTTTTATTTTTTTATTCATTCAATTTTTTTTCCAATTTTTATTCATTCAATTTATTCATTTTACATCAATAAAAAACAACGTTTAAACATACAGTGTGTAGTATAAAAGACATAAAATGAAAGGAGGCAGAGAGAAGAAATATTTTTTATAGTATCTGCCTCCTTTTTTTTTCTCCAAAAAAAAAATACAAAAGCAAACTCAATCCAAACAAATAATTAAGGCAATGTTTTTCAAGTAATTGAACCAAAAACTTCATTTTTTGACTAAATAATTACTAATAGAATCGATTTAACTAAAGATTTTCGTATTTTGTTAACAACTTAGATTTGATCATTTTTTTAAACACAAGCATAGATTTAACATCATTTTCTAAATTGTTCCATAAATCAATTCCCTGTATCGAAACAGTCCGACCCTTCAAACTGTTCTATACTGAGGTTTTGCAAAAATCTCAGTTCCCTTAAGACTATAACAAGACCTTCTTTTGACAAAAAACTTTTGAACGTTTGGAGGCAGTAAGTTGTTTTGAGCTTTATACATAACTAATGAAATATTATAATCCACCAAATCATAAAATTTCAATAACTTAAGTTGGTTAAATAATATATTAGATGGATGACAATAAGGTTTTCCTAAAATAATTCTCACAGCTCTTTTCTATAAAATAAAAACAGGCTTTGTTATAGTTTTAAATGCCTTCCCCCAAACTTCAACACAATAAATTAAATGTGGAACAAAAATGGTATTGTATAACAAATGCAAAGCATGAGGAGTTTATTTATTTTATTTTTTATATATTTGATTTGATTTTTTGTTTGTTTTATTTAATTCATTTTATAATAATAAAATACATAACAATATACACATAAAAGAAGAGAAAAAAACACAAGTATAAAATGAAAGGCAGCAGATTGAAGAAAAAATGTATTCTATTATCTGCCCCTTATCTTTCTAACAAACAATTCAATTTCTTTAATTTCCAAAAGAAATGAACAAAGCTTTTAACCTCCAATACAACATACAATTTCTAACTTAAACTAATTTATGGATGGATGGATGGATGGATGGATGGATGGATGGATGGATGGATTGATTGTTAATTGTTGAGTGTGAAATGTTACTAAGTTGATATGTGGTTTCTGGAAGATTATTGTTTGAATTGATTGTTTGTAAACTTTTTTTATTTTTTTTAAGGGGCAGACAAAATAAGAACATTTTCTTCTTTCTGCCACCTTTCATTTTATGTATTTTGATTTTTTCACATATTTATGAAATGGTTTTTCCCCATGATCTTTTATGTTGTTTTTTTTAATATGTAAAATGAATAAAAACTTTAAAATATAAATAAAATATATATTGCCATTAATTTAGCCTCTTTAACATCATTCTCCAAATCATTCCACAACCCAACTCCCTGAACCATGGCCGATCTTCCCCTCAAACGTGTTCTAATTTGTGGCTTTACAAATATATCTTTATTTGTAATATTTGTAAAATATATATATATATTTATTTATTATTTTATAAAAATAAATACCCAACAATCACATGTATTTTATGAAAATAAAATATAAAATTAAAGGCAGCAGAAAGAAGAAAAAATATTATTATATCTGCCCCTTTTCAAAACAATCAATTCAAACAATAATTATCTATAAGAAACAAAACAAAATTAATAACTCCTCTCAATTTTCCAATTCCAACACATTACACATTAGACTACTACATATATTTGAAGTTTCAAGATAAGCCCAGAGATTTTTCATTGAAGCATTCACTCCACTCTGATTCTCGTCCCGCAGTTTTAAACTATTTCAACAAATCATAATTCAAAACATTTGGCTCTTTCGGGACAATTATAATATGACTTTTGGTTTTGGTGCAACTTTAGCTTTTAGAAACATTTAGCCTTTTCTGCCATTTTTATTTTTCTCATAGAAAATTAATTGAGCTCATTTTCCATCCTTCAATCTTTAGATGTGTTTACAACCTTTTACTGCTCCTTTCACATTTTGTTCTGCTTGAGCTTCCTACTGCAAATTTCAACTTTTTTTCAGCTACTTTCAGCTGTTTTGTGTTCCTTTTAGATTTTTTTCTGCCAACTACAACATTTTTGTGCTATAACTTCTTCCTGCTAAGTTCTGCTTGTTACCGTATTTTCCGGACTATAGGTTGTGGCTTTTTATCATTTTTTCATGGCCTGCGACCTATATTCAGGTGCGACCTATATATGGCTTTTTTTATAAAATAAGCTGATTTGTAATCATTCATTAACAAAATTTAATCTGAGACACACTCTTACAATAATGTCAGCTAACAAATATATATTTTTAGGTGTTTATCCTGCTAAAATTATTCATTTATTAAAGAAAAGTTCAGCTCAGACACATATTTGCTATAATTTTTTATCCATCCATCCATCCATCCATTTTCTTCCGCTTATCCGGGGTCGGGTCGCGGGGGTAGCAGCCTAAGTAGGGAGGCCCAGACTTCCCTCTCCCCAGCCACTTGGAGCAGCTCCTCTGGGGGAATCCCAAGGCGTTCCCAGGCCAGCCGAGAAACATAGTCCCTCCAGCGTATCCTGGGTCTTCCTCTGGGTCTCCTCCCGGTGGGACATGCCCGGAACACCTCACCAGGGAGGCGTCCAGGAGGCATCCTAACCAGATGCCCGAGCCACCTCAACTGGCTCCTCTCGATGTGGAGAAGCAGCGGCTCTACTCCGAGTCCCTCCCGGATGACTGAGCTTCTCACCCTATCTCTAAGGGAGAGTCCAGCCACCCTGCGGAGAAAACTCATTTCAGCCGCTTGTATCCGAGATCTTGTTCTTTCGGTCATAACCCAAAGCTCATGACCATAGATGAGGGTGGGAACGTAGATCGATCGGTAAATTGAGAGCTTTGCCTTTTGACTCAGCTCTCTCTTCACCACGACAGACCGGTACAGCGCCCGCTTCACTGCGGACGCTGCACCTATCCGCCTATCGATCTCACGCTCCAGTTTTCCCTCATTCGTGAACAAGATCCCGAGATACTTAAACTCCTCCACTTGGGGCAGGACCTCCTCCCCGACCCGGAGAGGGCACGCTACCCTTTTCCGGCTCAAGACCATGGCCTCGGATTTGGAGGAACTGATCCTCATCCCGGCCGCATCGCATTCAGCTGCAAACCGCTCCAGTGAAAGCTGTAGATCACGAGCTGATGAAGCCAATAGGACCACATCATCTGCAAAAAACAGAGAAGCGATTCTAAGGCCACCAAAACGGATCCTCTCAACACCTTGGCTGCGCCTAGAAATTCTGTCCATAAAAGTTATAAACAGAATCGGTGACAAAGGGCAACCTTGGCGGAGTCCAACTCTCACCGGAAACGAGCCTGACTTACTGCCGGCAATGCGGACCAAGCTCTGACACCGGTCGTACAGGGACCTAACAGCCCATATCAATGGGCCTGGTACCCCATACTCCCGGAGTACCCGCCACAGAACCCCCCGAGGGACGCGGTCGAATGCCTTTTCCAAGTCTACAAAGCACATGTAAACTGGTTGGGCAAACTCCCACGCACCCTCCAGGACCCTGTTGAGGGTGTAGAGCTGGTCTAGTGTTCCACGACCAGGACGAAAACCACACTGCTCCTCCTGAATCCGAGGTTCGACTATCCGACGGACCCTCCTCTCCAGAACCCCTGAATAGACCTTACCAGGGAGGCTTAAGAGTGTGATCCCTCTATAGTTGGAACACACCCTACGGTCCCCCTTTTTGAATAGGGGAACCACCACCCCAGTCTGCCAATCCAAGGGAACTGCCCCCGATGTCCACGCGATATTGCAGAGTCGCGTAAGCCAACACAACCCCACAACATCCAGAGCCCTAAGGAACTCAGGACGAATCTCATCCACCCCCGGAGCCTTGCCACCGCGGAGCTTTTTAACCACCTCGGCGACCTCCGCACCAGAGATTGGAGAGCCCGATCCAAAGTCCCCAGGCTCCGCTTCCTCAGTGGAAGACGTGCCAGTAGGATTGAGGAGGTCTTCGAAGTATTCCGCCCACCGACTCACAACATCCCGAGTTGAGGTCAACAGCACGCCATCCCCACCATAAATGGTGTTGGTCGCGTACCGCTTTCCCCCCCTGAGACGCCGGATGGTGGACCAGAATCGCCTCGAAGCCGTACGGAAGTCATTCTCCATGGCCTCTCCGAACTCCTCCCACGCCCGAGTTTTTGCCTCAGCAACCACCCGAGCCGCATGCCGCTTGGACTGCCGGTACCTATCTGCTGCTTCCGGGGTCCCACAGGCCAAAAAGGCCCAATAGGACTCCTTCTTCAGCTTGACAGCATCCCTCACCGCCGGTGTCCACCACCGGGTTCGAGGGTTGCCACCACGACAGGCACCAACAACCTTGCGGCCACAACTCCGATAAGCTGCCTCGACAATAGAGGCGCGAAACATGGTCCACTCGGGCTCAATGTCCCCCGCCTCCCTCGGAACGTGTATAATTTTTTATCAAACAATTAATTGTTTTTAAGTGTTAATCTTCTTAAAAGCCTTGCTGTGCGCTCTAGTGCATTAACAGAGTACCCGAGTTTTCGACAGATCGAGTGCTTTGACTTCTATCGAGGCTTTTTTGTCCACCTCGGGTACCCGTACTACGTCACATTTCACAGCGCGCGAGGTAGCTTTTAGCTTTTAGTAGACGCTACAAAATGGATTCCTGTGTGCGCACGGATGTTAATGGAGCAGGCCGTCTTGTCAAAAAGGTAAAACAGTTTATAATTTTATAAATTGCGCTACTCATTGAATCATCCTGTAGATTTTCTGTTCTTTGAACACCGTAGTAGATTGTGACAGCAGGGGGCAGTGTTGCATTGCAGGTCACATATATAACACGGCCGAAACGGCGTCTTCTCTCTCGTTTCACAAACAAAAAGCAGCAAATATTCATCTCTCTAGCTATTAAAAACCTATAAACACAATCTCTAAAAGTAAACCTAAATTGCACAGCACTGCAGGCGGTGGTACGGTGTGGCTGTGGCCCCATTTGTTTTTAAGTTTCGGTTCAGCCGCTGAACCGAAACTTAAAAACAAATGGGGCCTTACTTTCACTTTTAATATTAATATTAATAACTAATAGTTTTGTTTTTCCTGTGACTTATCTGCAGTATGATAAATGATAGGAGCATAATAAATGCTCCCAATGTTTTGTTGGTCTTTTTTTTCTTTTTGTAAAGACGTTTTTTATGCATTTATATTTATTTATTTATTTTGCATCATAAGACACTGTGACGTCATCGGCTACTCGAGCACCGCTCGAGTTTTTTTATGTTAATGTCGAGGTTAAAAATTATGTACTCGTTCAACCCCTAGTGCGCTCCTGTGGCAGACATTTGCAGCAGAGCTAAACACGGTCCACATTTTGACGTAGGTGCGACCTATATTCAGGTGCGACCTATATTGTATATGGATTTTTTCAATTCTTTGGCAATAATTGGACAATGCGACCTATACTCGGGTGCGACCTATGGTCCGAAAAATACGGTATGCTCCTTTCAGCAAGTTTCAGTACTGTTCTACTATTTCAGCTACTATACTGTAGCTGTTTTTATGCTAATAATTTTTTTCAGCTAATTCCACATTTTTTGCACTCGTTTAAAATTAAAAAAAAAATTTCAGCTTAATTCTGCAAAAAAATTGCTCTCTGCGCTTCCTTCTAGTAATTAAGCTTCTTTCTGCTTTTTTGGCTACTTTTCAGCTGTTTTCTTCTTTTATTTTTTTCAATTTCTGCTTTTTTCCCAGATATGTTCCACTTTTTTTGTGCTAATGTCTAATTCTTTGAGCCTACTGTAATTGGTCAAATGTGTGTTCTGCGTTCTTCTGGCTTGTTCTTCCATTTCAGCTACATTTCAACATGTTTTTAGTTATTTTCAGCTGTTTTTCAGCAAGTTCTTAAGCAATAAGTATTCATACTGTATTTTTGCAGGAAATGCAATTTCTCTAGTTTATTCCTGGTTCAAGTTAGGCCAATTAAAACCCACTGAGGTCTGCCTGAATGACTTTTCTCTAGAAAACAGAACATTTAAATGTTCTTGCATTGACAGCCCTGCATGTTTTCTTCGGTCACTGTTGTTGTTTCAGGCATGAAGCTTCTTTCCACAGAGGGAAAAAGTGGGTCTGATTGTGGGGACAATGGTAAATGTGAAAAAAGCTGTGCCACGTATTCTTTTCTCACAAATTTAGTAAATGTTACGTACAACTACCATTAGTCTAAGCACACTATTCCTGATCAAGATGCATTTGAGTGTTTGATTTGTATGTTTTATTTCACAGCTGCACAGCAAGATAAGAGGAAGACACATTTGCAGGGAAGCTGGAGCTCCATGTGTACAAGTGTAAGCTGAAAAACACGAATCATGTCCAAGAAAAGCTTCAGGTGGTAATTTGTTTACTTTTTTACAGAGCATACCAAATGATAAAGAGAAATGTTGGATAAAAATATCCTCTCATTATGTGACTTACTTCAAGGAGCCACACACAATGACAAGAGAAGATATTTGCAAGGACAGACGGTCACAACAGGAGATGTTTCACTGAAGCCCAGTCGTGAGGATCTGCACCTGGGTGTGTGCGGGAAGTGTTTTTATAATTTGATTTGATTTGATTTGATGTTTATTCATTCATTTTAAAAGAACAATACAAGACAGTTTCATCAGATACAAGAATACAAGTAGGATAAAATGAAGGGAGCAGAAAGAAGATGAAATCTTATTATATCTGCCCCTTATTTCACAGTTTGTTCAACCAATGATAACCTTCAAACTACATCACAAAATGAATAATTCTACTTAATTTTTCTAACTGTAATACACAAACTACATCATTCTAACTGTAATACACAAACTACATCAGAAAATGAATAATTCTACTTAATTTTTCTAACTGTAATACACAAACTACATCACAAAATGAATAATTCTATTTAATTTTTCTAACTGTAATACACAAACTACATCACAAAATGAATAACTCTACTTAATTTTTCTAACTGTAATACACAAACACACTAAGCTACATCATCAGTCAACATAAGTGTAATACACAAACACACTAAGTTACATCATATATAGTTTTTGAGCAAGTCCTTTTTGACCTTTTTCTTAAATGTATACATTGATTTTGCATTTTTAACATCACTCTCCAGAGCATTCCACAATCGAACTCCCTGAATTGAGGTAGACCGTCCCTTTAAGCTGGTTCTGAATTGTGGTTTGATGAATATCTCTGTCCCTTTGAGATTGTAATAACTTTGTCTTTTTATAAAATTTCTTTGGATATTTAAAGGTAATGTGTTATTATGAGCCCTATACATAACTGATAAAATACTATATTCTACCAATTCCTGGAATTTCAATAAATTTAGCTGAAGAAACAAGGTGTTTGATGGGTGACTGAAATGTTTTCTGGTGATTACTCTTACAGCTCTCTTTTGTAAAATAAAAACAGGCTTTGTAATTGTTTTGCACGCTTTTCCCCAAACCTCAATACAATAGATTAAACGTGGAACAATGATTGTGTTATACAACATATACAGAGCTTTATCAATTAAAAAATCCCTGACTTTATACAGTACTGCAATTGATCTAGCTATTTTTGTTTTAATGGAATTTACATGATGTTTCCATGTCAGTTTGTCATCAATGATAACACCCAGAAACTTCACTTCACTCACTTTACAGATCACAACATCTTCAATTTCAAATGGATCGTCAACAATTCTCTTTTTGTTACTGAATATCATGTAATTAGTTTTATCTAAATTCAAAGATAATTTGTTTAATTTAAACCAAGTTTGTATTTTTATAAATTCTGTTTTCATCATATCCAAAATCTGTTTTATGTCTTTACCCGAACAGAAAAATGTGGTGTCATCGGCAAAAAGAACACATTTAAGAAGTCCTGACACATTTACCAAGTCATTCACATATAAAATAAATAACTTTGGTCCAAGCACAGAGCCCTGAGGAACTCCACAAGTGATATCACGGAGGTCAGATCTAACATCATTTATTTGCACAAACTGTTTCCTATCTTTCAAATAGCTAGATACCCACTGTAATGCTGGTCCTCTAATACCATATTTATTTAGTTTTTCAAGGAGAATGGTGTGGTCAATGGTATCAAATGCTTTTTTTAGATCAACAAAAACACTAACACAGTACTGTTTATGATCGACAGCATTAGTTATTTGTTCCATTAAATCCATGAGAGCCATTGATGTAGAGTTTTTTTCTCTAAACCCATACTGACTGCTACTTAAAATATTTTGTTTATCAATAAATTGATCCAATCTGGTCACAAATAGTTTTTCTAGAATTTTTGAGAACTGTGGTAATAAGGATATTGGCCTATAATTATTGAATACACATTTATCACCATTTTTAAAAAGAGGAATTACCTTTGCTACTTTCATGTTATCTGGAAATATTCCTGTTGAAAAAGATAAATTGCATATATATGTAAACGGTTCAATAACATAACTCATTATTTCTTTTACGAACATCATATCCATGTCCACCCAGTCTTTTGATCTCTTGTCTGAGAGATTTTTTACCATTTTCATAATTTCCTCTTTGTTAGTTCCATTAAGAAAAATACTGTTGGTGCAGCTTTTAATTCATTCAACCTTTATTTATACAGGCTAGCCTCGTTGAGTCACGGGGACTCATTT
>JBBPBX010051250.1:0-19344 GCA_038048925.1 Garcialebias charrua | reverse complement strand
TTGAAAAGATTGCAAGAAAGACAGTCTTAATGGAACCAAAAATAGATATTGAAAGAAGGGACATTTCCAGGCTTTTACACTGTATTGCATACCAACTAGCTGGTTTGGTAGACTTGGAGATGATTTGGCATATTGATGAATCCTGGAAGTACTGAGACTGGCAGGTGGAATCACAAGTGGTAACTTGTGAGACATGTTGGTGTGTTAAAGTAAACATTCTAAAAAAGCAAACTCTTGTCAAATATCTGAATCTAAACTTACCCCAGACATTAAAATATTTCCAATTAAACTCAGCTTTGCACAGACTGATACAGAACAATGTGAGGGGAGGCCATCAGGGGAGGGCTGCTGATTCTTACCCATAAGCTGCTGTATTCATACCCATCTGCTCACAACATGTTCAGGCTGCTGTTTAAAGGTTCACTATGTAATTTCTGCAGTACGCTGGGACTTAGAAAAATTTTCATCAGGTAAAAGCATTCTGCTCCCTCCCCCTCAGAGCCATATATGACTCTGAGGGGGAGCCACAGTCTGTTCTCTGTTGAACTTGAGTTCTGCAGCTCCGCCCCCTGCTGTGTGTCCACTCGGAGCGCTTCAATATTCTGTGATTATATGTTAATAAAACGTTTAAAAATATAATAAAACCATGGAGCACTTGTCCAACAACACAAAAACCAGCAGAAATCATCAGAGCTTCACGAAGCCACGTTGGACATGATTTAATTCGCTCGTGACTTCCTCTTTCTGTCAGTGCAGGTCTGGAATGCTCCGCCCCCACTACATGTCCTGTCTGCGCTGCGAAGTTCTGTGATTATATGTTAATAAAACGTTTAAAAAAATATTATAAAACCATGGAGCACTTGTCCAACAACACAAAAACCAGCAGAAATCAGCAGAGGTTCACGAAGCAACGTTGGACATGATTTAATTCGCTCGTGACTTCCTCATGTCTGTCAGTCGATGTCTGGTATGTCTGGAATGTTCCGCCCCCACTACATGTCCTGTGGCAGACGCTGCGAAGTTCTGTGATTATATGTTAATATAACGTTCTAAAAAATATAATAAAACCATGAATCACTCGTCCAACAACACAAAAACACCCTGAAATCAGCAGAGCTTCACCAGCCACTTTGGACATGATTTAATTCGCTCGTGAGTCGTGACAAATCAATTTCCTCATTCCTGTGAGTGAAGGATGAAGCGATCACTTGACTTTTGGCAAAAAAACAAAATAAAAGTCCAGCTCTGGGATGAAGAAGGGATATTTAATACATTTGTGTCACATACAAATCAGTCCTGCATCGCTTTGCAATCCTTTGAATGAGAATGTGCGCGGCGCTGAGGCTGGGACAGGCGGGGGCGTGGGTTGGGGCGTGACAAACAACTCTGTTTTTATTGGCTGGTCATTGTCCGGGTCACTCTGTGTTTTTAGTGTTTTTATAAATGCTGATAGAGAAGCAAGGGGACTATAGTTTTTTTCAGAGATTACTTTGTCTAACATCAGTCTGTCAGTAGATAGTGACAGAGTGAAGAAATATGTTAAAAATATATTGTTAGAAAAGTTACAGACTGCATTACAAAGTTACATAGTGCAGCTTTAATACACTGTATTATACAGTATGATCGCTTTCAAGCATATATATTGGATCCTTATATTCTGTTTCTTTTTTATACTTTATATTTTGGGGTGTAACTGGGACCTTGAGTACAGTTTCGTTCCACCTCATGGACCACATGTGATGTGAATGACAATAAAGAACCTTGAACCTTGATCAGAGGGAGACTGTAAGAAGAAAACAGACATGAGCAGGGACAATCTTATGAATTAAGACACAAATCCATGCACACAGACCCTTAACACTGTGGGCGACCGTGGTGTAGTGGTAATGGCAGTCGACCCCTGATCGGAAGGTTGGAGGTTCGAATCCCGCATCCGCCCACCATGTGTTGTGTGTCCCTGGGCAAGACACTTAACCCCGAGTTGCTCCCGGTAGGTCTGGATGGCGCCTTGCAAGGCAGGCTACCACTACCGGTGTATGAATGTCTGAATGAATGGGTGGATGGCTGGTATTGTAAAGCGCTTTGGGGCTCCTCACAGGGGGCTGGAAAGCGCTATATAAATAAGCTCCATTTACCATTTACCATAACTCTGTATTTAAATGCATCTTCAGTGTGCAGCACCAGCTGAACTGAGCTGAAAGCTAATGAGAAATGGAGAGAGGAATTGTGTCCGTGTGTTTTTGTTTAGTTCAGCCTTTGGCTGAACTCAGAACTCTCCAGAAACTTTGGGTCTGTCTTATTTTTCTCCAGTTTTTTTCCCCCCATTTTCCCTCTGGTCCCTTTGTGTTTATAAAATCTTAGAGAACACACATTTTTTTCTCTCTAGTTGAAACGCCACATGGCACGTTTGCGTCAAAGTGCACAGTCTTGAATAAATTCAATTTTAATGAATTTTTTTTCCGAACATACACGTTTTTGCAACTTCCTAAAGACCAGATTTTATTATAAAAAAGAAATTCTGCTGATAGCCAATTTAAAAAAATATATATATCTATAGATCTATCCACAGTAAAATGATTCAAAGTGGTGTTTCTGTTGGAGTACAACGCCCTTGCTGCACTCGTCAGAAGCAAAACACCCAACAGACCTGCTCACACTCGTCCATTCACACTGATCTAATTTTACATTTAGTCAATGAGCCGCCTCCTATCAGTCTGCGGGGATGCTGCAATGTGATTTGGGTTAAACATGTTTCAATGGCGTATAGGTGTGATGGACAGGAAGACACAGGCATGCACAGATTATGTTGTACCACCAACACAGGCTGTGTTCTCTGAAGGACAAACATGTCATCTCCCCTGCTCTTCCTTCTTTGCCGTTTCAGCACTAC
This sequence comes from Garcialebias charrua, assembly GCA_038048925.1. Lineage (NCBI taxonomy): Eukaryota > Metazoa > Chordata > Actinopteri > Cyprinodontiformes > Rivulidae > Garcialebias > Garcialebias charrua. Next base: position 16,454 of record JBBPBX010051250.1, on the reverse strand, counting down.
TGTCAGCCTCACAACCTGTGCATGGTGGGCGGAGGTGTGTCTGCGGGGTTCTCGCATCTATAAAGCTCAGTTCGAAGCGCTGCTGCATCCGTCTCCTTTGCGTGTCCTTTCTGGTATAGACGGTCGCTACCTTTAACCTTGTCTCCACGTGTTATCACGTGTCTAGTTTCCTGGCATTCTGATGTATGGAGGATGTACGTGTGTTCAGTGAGGCGTGCGGCTCGAGATGCAATTTACATGACAGCTCATGTACAATCAGGGTCAGTTTGATGGATCTGTGAGGTGTCTTTCTTTCTTTTTTAAATGTTTTTATACCAGCTCCATACTGTAGGTGAGCACAAATGACAGGCAGTAATAGTTTTCATAAACACCAGATGCTGCAGCCAAACTCTCTTGGGTGTTTGTGTGTCTGTGCTTCAACAATATCAGACACTCAAAAGGAAACGTGCAGTTCAGAGTATGACACTGAAAAGGCAAGAGCTTCAGTATCTCTGTGTTTAGTCTTTCATGATGTACTCGAGAAATATAAGAAGATTTAAGCAAGTTAAATATGCATCTTGCTTTTAATGTACTATTTTATTAATATGCTGGTGAAGATTCTCAGTCGTCCAGGACATGATAAATCAAAAAGGCGTTCAATACAAGATCAACTGGACTTTATTTGATAAATCTCCTCGGATGAGAAGCGAAACGTCTTCTGTTACAAATAAAGTCCAGTTGATCTTGTATTGAACACCTTTTTGATTTATTTTATTAATAGTTACAGAAATTAAAAGCTTTTTGTGAATTATTAGAGAGCACAACTGAGAATACTTTTTAAAATCAACTTTCTGAAAGAAGAACAACCTAGCTCATGTTACATTTGTTCTTACTAGCATGTGCTCATTTTTACTTATTAGATTTTGCAGAACTAGTTTCTAGATCCTTTTTATATGGATGTCTAATATATGACCTGAAAGTAAAGTTCAGTAAATTCCTAAAGCCTAATAATTCAGTTTGCGTAATTTATTAAATGTTACTATCACAATTTGCTATTTCTCTCTGCAGCTCAAATAGCATAACTAAGGCCATTCATCGTACTTTTTTAAATGGATTGGTCTAACTCCTGGCTTTTGCTTTTGTTTAAGCACTCTGAAGGATTAAAACGTATCAAGTGTTTTCAGGATAACTACAAATGAATCTGAAAAGAGTGTTTTTGAAATCTATTTGACAATAAATAAATAAATAAAACCCATACACAAAAAACTGTAAAGTCTCAAAAACTAAACTTTTTCCATGTAAACTAAACTGAAGTTGAATAATGTGATTGTCTTTGACCAAAACGAATCAGTATTTTGATGACGTTTAATTACGTGGCTCTCTTGTAAATGAGTCCCCGAGGCTCAGTGGGATTAACCTGTATAAATAAAGGTTGAATGAATGAATCATGTGATTTATTTTGTGCCTGTGCTATCTTAATAGGCAAACCTGGAGAAGTAAAAATAAAATTTGTATTTAATACAATAACTTTAAAGCTTGATGTATTTTTACATTTACATTCCCAAAAAAACGGATTAGTATTTTGCAGAATCAGCGCCTGATAAAGGTTGTTATCATCCCGAAGGGACAAATAAACAGGATGCACATCCACGTGTGTTGGCCCAACATCTTACCTCGCCTTCTCTGTGCCACGGCCTCCCATTCTGAGGGTACTTGCTCTGGCTTTGGCGTTTCTTCTGCCCTCCGTCGGCAAATTTGCACAGCAAAGGCTCCGTGGGGGCTGCAGAGAAGGACAAATGAAGGTCACAGCCATGTTTGGAGGAGTGTATCGTGCAACCCAACAGAAACACAGATAACCTTTTGAACTGTGTCTCGTTTCCCTTAATTCTACCATCGGCTTGTTGCGCCCTCTCCCTTCCTCTTTTCTGTCTTCCTATGGAGCTGCTGGACAAATTCCCAGTCGAGCAATGTTGGAAGGTCCTCGCCTCAGCTGGCAGCTCATGAAAGAGCATTGCAGGGTATTGTTGAAATAATAATCACAGTAATCGCTCTTGTAAATACCTCTTAGATGGTAATGCGAGACGGCTCTGTCAGCCAAAGCTTATTTCTAGAAGGCGTTCCTGGTCCTGACGCATAATCCGCGCATGTTTTACGAGAACGGTCGCCTTCGTTTGGTTGAAATTTGATGTTTTTCCACTCAGAGAGCAAAAGTGTAAAATCCTCACCAAACTGCACGTTTTAGGCAAAGGTTTGTCTCTGTTAGCTGTGCTTATCGTTACATACACTAAAGGCCGTGAAAGTACTTCTACAACAAGAGAAATTGCATCTACTGCAAAAATGTGGTGTGAATGCATATTGCTAGATAATTTGCATAAAGCTGCTGAAATTAGCTAAAAACTTGCTGAATTGTAGCTGAAATGGAAGAACAAGCCTAATTTAGCAGAAGAAACCAGAAAGAAAACATATTTGCTGAATTAGGTTTAAATAAGCAGAAATGACCATAAAAAATTGGAAATTAGCTAAAAATGCAGAAATTAGCAACAACAACAAAAAAAATATGTATATATATATATATATATATAATGTGGAGTTAGATGAAAATGTTAAAATTAGTACAGAAGCCGAATAGCTAAATAGTAGCTGAAATAGCAGAAAATGCTGAAACAAACAGAAAAAGCCGAAATGAGCACAATAAACTGAAATTAGCAGAAGGAAGTTAATAGGCTGAAAGTATCCGAAATTACGCAAAAAACTTGAATTTATCTGAAAACAGCTGAAATTGGCTAAAAAATTTATTTGAAAAGGTAGAAGAAGCTTAAATTAACAGACAAAAGCAGAAAGAACGTGTTCGCTCAATTAGGCTGCAAGAAGAAGAAATTAGCACAAAAAAGTGGAAATTATCTGAAAAAAGCTTAAATTAGCTTAAAGCCGCTGAAAAGGATGTAAAAAGGCAGAAGTAATCTTAAATTACCAGAAGTGAAGAGAGCACATTTTTGCAGAATTAGTCTGAAAAAGTTGAAATTGGCATAAAAATAGCTACGGTAAATAGTAGCTTAAATAGCAGAAAAAGCTGAAACTAGCAGTAAATGTTGGAGTCAGTCTCCCCACCATCACAGACATCTACACCTCCAAATGCAGGAAAAGAGCCACCTGCATCATGAAAGACCTCACTCATCCAGCACACTCACTCTTTGCCCCACTCCCCTCAGGACGGAGGTTGAGGAGCATCAAGTGTAGAACCACTAGACTGAGGAACAGCTTCTACCCTGAGGCTGTTAGACTCATGAATAAATAAAAATAAAATAAAAAATAAACACTGCAAAATATCACATCATACTGATGCTGATCTGTTTTCTTGTTGCTGTGTTCATCTGTGACCATCTGCTCATACAAACTCATGTTCGTGCTGCTGTTTATTCCCACTATATTAGGCTTAGTGTATTACTAGTTGATGTTTTTCTTAGTTAATTCTAGATGTTATTACTGTTTTTCTCTTGCATTTGTTGTTGGATGTAACTGGGACCCCGTGTACATAATCTCGTTTTCATCACATGTACCACATGCGGTGCAAATGACAATAAAGACTCTCTGACTCTGACTCTAAATAAATAAAACTAGAAATAAGCTGAAAGGAGCACAAGCTGAAATTAGCAGAAACAAGTTAAAAGAAGCACAAAATGCTGTTGTTAGCAGAATTAAGCTGAAAAAAGCACAAAACGGCTGAAAAACAGCTGAAAGTACCGGTAGCTGAATTTTTTTTTTTAATTTGCACAAGGAAACTGAAAGGAGCTGAAGCAGAACAAAATGTGAAAGGGGCAGTAAAGGGCTGTAAACTAATCTAAAGATTTGAAGGGTGTAAAATCAGCTCAATTCTTTTTTAATAAGAAAAAAGTGGCAGAAAAGGCTAAATATGTTAAAAAGCTAAAGTTGCACCAATACCAAAAGTCATAGCACTTTACTTCATAACGAACTGAAGGTTTTGATTTATGACTTGTTGAGCTAGCACAAAAACTGTGGAACGAGAAAAATGCTGAAAATGTACAGAAGAAAAATGGATGAATAGTGGGAATGCTTCACAAGCGTTCACTTAAAGAAAAGGATCCTCACATGCCCTTTCTGTAGAGACCTGGACTGTTTATTATCAGTAATAGCAAAAAATTTGACACAAGTCGATGTAATTAATTAAGATATAAAGAAATCTTTGCAGTGGGATCTAATCTAAGCTGTCTCTGTATCAACAACCTTTTGTATGCATAATTACCAAAGGTCAATGAAAGTGCTGCGATGACCTACGCTGCAATAAAGATAACTCCTCAAAGGGCACTTTCTCACGCTGGAGCTGCAGGTGAGCTCCGACAGACAAAACGGACTCAGGTCTACTGATGAGATTGTGCAGAAAAAGTATGAGGATAGACATTGTTCGGAGGCTAAAAAAGCCTGAGAAAATGGTGGCTTTCTTGGCTGGTGATTTAGGGGTTTTGACAACGTCTGTCCCTTTTTTCTGTCCATGTCAGCGAGATCAGAATCTCTGAGGAGGCGGGCATGGAGATGAAAGGAGGAGAGGGAAATGGTTGTGTAACCAGGGGAAAATGAACAAGTACAAAAAAAAGTTTATATATATACAGTATATACTGTATATACATATACATAAAGGTGACAATAGAAAAGTAAAAATAGAATGTATTGGTACCACATACATACACACACACACAACTAAAAAAGGGTAATTAACTAACAAAATAAAACTCATATAACAGGAGAAACAGTGTAAACAGTGTAAAATCTGAACCAAAATTCTAAAATTCAATATAAAGGTACACATGAGCTCTCCTTAAAAAGTGTTTTATTCTGAAATACTGATAAACCTCATCATGGCAAACATGCCACTGCTCGCCTTTTAATATCTGCTGTTGAAGTGGGATTTATAAAACTAAATTTGGAATTAGATTTTATAAGCAACACGCTGTCTTCAGAACCCAAACTTTAAAATGTCCGTGAAAATGTTTTAGTTCAGGAAGAAACCACAAACATTACTGATCTGGATACAAATTTGGAACAAAACCCCAAATGTTACAAGGATAATTCAAACTGGATCACTGTGAATATTTAATTTAAAACTGAACAAACCAGGTCACAATGTCAGAATATTTCCCCTCTCCTCTGGCCCTTTTTTGACTGATACACTATTTTAGAGAAATGGCCGACGAAAACACTAAGGTTCATTTGTCTAAACTCTGAGTCATCACTTCAGATGCACCTGGAGGTCTAACGGGAACCTGACGGCTCTCCTGTCATCACGGTCACATTACAGGCCTGGCTGCTCCGTGACAAAACAAGCTAAATATGATGCTGTCTGCGGAAGCTAATGCAACAGGATCCTTCATCAAGCAGTGCCCCAGCTGACACCCACAAATAGAACTGTTGATGCGTTCACCTTCGTTAGCAGATGCTACAAAATGCTGAGCCTCGATAGTCAGCACAGCAGCAAAGTAAAACAAAGTTTTGTTGGGTTTGAAAGGGACAGTGATGAATTAAACAATGTGAAGTGAAGTGATGCTTTTGGTTTTATAACAAAAGATTTAGGCATTAATAAGCTAAAAAGATCCTGTACCTGCTGTGTATAAACACAAACGGACAGAAGGTGGTTATGGGGATAAAGTTGTGCATGTATGTTCATGCTCATGAACAATACTTCTCGAAGAGAAATGAAAGTCTGTGTGTTTATGTGACTTTAGGGTTTGTTATAACGCGACTGAACTTTTCAGGAGAATGTAGCAAGCAGAAGAGAGCGCGAGAGCCGCTACAAAAGAAAAAAACAACAAAACCTCTCCCAAACCTCTCCTCTGGCACTCTGGGAGATAATTAGCTATTGGAGAAATTTAGAGAATCTGACACAGAGCACGTTGACCTTCTCTCTGTGACTACATTCCCAGTTCCCACAGCGGACGAGCCAATTTGCTTAAGACTCAAGCCCAAGATCAACAGCCTCACACCACCCCACCCACCCTGTGAGCACATTCACCCCTCTGTAGCCCTGACACGCACACACACCCTCCTGCTGCCCTAAAAGTCTTTCAGCTGTGACCATTAAATACACACACGATACAAACTGCTGCCAACCACAGTCGTCACTGGAGTTTAGTAAACTAGGCCACCAGCTTGCTGATTCTGCGCTATTAGGACAGTCTTTAAGTGCAACACGGCTAGGGGGGCTCATTACAAAAACAATTATGGACCAACTTTTAATTTCATTCAAAGATCCCAAGGTCAAACCCTAATTGACTCCTTACTCTTACTTTTAACCTATCCTATTATTTTGTGCATCCACCCTGGGAGGGTGTTTCATGAGGAAAAGGAAAGGTGTAGGTCTCTGTCACTCCTAAAAACTGAGATTTTTCAGAAATATGCTTTAAAAGGAAGGTGTATGAGATGTGCATGCAAAAAAACAACAACCTCAAAAAGGTAAATTACATTTACTTTAAAATGTTTAACTGGCACAAAATTATTGTGACGTTTGGTTTGATGGGTACTGATGTATTTATTACGTACATCATTATCAGTTATTCTTAACAGGCAGAAAAATAGTAGAAACTGTGTGGTGTTTCTCTATTAAAAATATTTGCTGTCACAATAACCCCTGTAATGTCTAGTTTGGCATTGCAATTTGTTATGTTTGGAATTATGGGAGTGGTGGCGCAAGGTGGTGGCGCAGAGGTTAAGAAGGAGAGCTTGCGATCGGAAGATCGCCGGTTCAAGCCCCGGTACAGACAACATAAAAAAATCTGGGTGGGATAAGTGAAGCAGTCACACCTGTCTCCATCCTCATCTGCCCCACTCTGAGCCCTTGAGCAAGGCCCTTAACCCACATCATCTGCTCTGCCGGGAACCCCAGATAGCAGCTCTCTGCTCCACACAGAGGGCTGTGGTAGCTCGGTGGTCTGTGGTTGTGTCAGGAAGGGCATCCGGCGTAAAAACAATTGCCACGTATTCGTGCGACTAGTTCGCTGTGGTGACCCCTGACGAAGGGAGAAGCCAAAAGAAGAAGAAGATCAGAGAACATAACTTTGGACCACTCAGCAGTAGGCCCATGCGAGACGCTTCTGATGCTGTCTCTTGTTCAACAGTGGCTTGACACAAGGAATGTGACAGCTGAAATCTGTGTCGTGCATACGTCTGTGCATGGTGGTTCTTGAAGCACTGACTTCAGCTGCAGTCCACTCTTTGTTAATTTTCCCCACATTTTGGAATGGGTTTTGTTTATAATAATAATAATGAATTCTCCATTTATAATGGTTCTCCAGGGTGCAGTTATCCCTATTGCTTGTACACTTTTTTCTATCACATCGTTTCCTTCCCTTCCCTTCGCCTCTTTATTAATGTGCTTGGACACAGAGCTCTGTGAACAGCCAGCCTCTTTAGCAATTACCTTTTGTGTCTTTCCCTCCTTGTGCAAGGTGTCAATGGTCGTATTTTGGACAATTGACAAGTCGGCAGTCTTCCACATGATTGTGTAGCCTACAGAACTAGAGCGAGAGACCAGTGGTGTAGTCTACGCGATACTCGGGTATATGGAGTATACCCACTAGAAAAGCTTAAGAATTTCAGTGTACCCACTTAAAAGTGCCCAGTGATACATGACATATAATTAGGCACATGTCATTAACACACTAAACGCTTCTGTAACAATCTATCGGTACACAGAGCTTTGCTTTGATACAGTTTTATAAATTCTATAACATGTTTTTAATACAAAGCCAACTGTTTTACAAAGTTTTTTGTACATTTATTAAAGTATAAGCATCAGAGAAATTTGAAAATGTTCAATATGCTTAAAAATCTAAATACATTGACGATTACAGTACATTGTACTAACCAGTGTACAAAGGTTTCTAAGCACAGTATACCCACTACAAATATGTAGACTACACCACTGCGAGAGACCATTTAAAGGTATTTGCAAGTGTCTTGAGTTAATTAGCTGATTAGAGTGTGGCACCAGGTGTCTTCAATATTGAACATTTTCACAATATTCAAACTTTCTGAGATACTGAATTTGGGGTTTTCATTAGTTGTCAGTTATAATCATCAGCATTAAAATAACTAAACATTTTAAATAGATCAGTCTGTGTGCAATGAATGATTGTAATATACTGTACAAGTTTTACTTTTTGATGGACTTTTTCATGATATTCTAATTTTATGACCAGCATATATGTAGTACAAAGTATACTGGAATGCATACCAAGACTAATAATCAATCACTCATAAATAAGCTTCTTTTACAAAACAGTTCTGTGATAAGTCTACCTCTGGTTGTTCACAAATCATCTGTCACTCACATCCTGTGAAGATGTGAGTTTTTATGTATGAAGCCAACATTTTAGAACTAAAGAAGGTGTTGAATGCAGTGGACGTGGACTGCTACAAATATAATGTGTTCCGGACATCTCCCATTTAAAATCCCACACCAGACTGAATGCACCATCTGTCATTACAACATCGCATCCTGGAGCCACAATCGCATCCTGGAGCCACAAAGTTAGCTTACCTTTAAATACAGCAATAATTTGGCGCCGTTACTAACCTCCTTGACGGCTTAGTGAGTTGACTTCAAACCTCCATGCCACCTAGATCTTTTCAGAACTCACACTGAGCCAAACAGAGTTCACAGGCCTGACTGGAAGTTTTGTGAACAGGCATATACAGTATACTGTACCGGTACTGTACATATACAAAAAAAAAGGAGCAGTGAAAAATGGGTGAGTAAGAGCAAGACGCCTGCTTGATCATACTCCACAATGTGCAATTGGCTTTAAAGAGACAGTCATGGCTTTCTGCTCATCAGTGGAAACATTACCACAATGTAAAATGAGCCACTAAGTGCATGCAGATGCACTTCCGTACAAGACAGTGCAATTACAAAAACAATTTAAATGGAAGCTTGTTGGTAGTTTCACTTATTAGCACAGTGTGCAACAGTAATTATTGCTGTTAGCCAGCATCTGGTCAAAATCAGTCTTTTTCTCTCTGCTATCCCAACACAAAGAAGGTCTTGCAAAGCAACTAAAAACATCATGATATATAAATGCAAAACAGCATGTGCATTAGTTCACACCACTTTTAGTGTCAGTCTCATTTGCTGAATAGGACTGCACATCTGCTTGGCCTGAATAACGAAATAAATGCAAGAATGTCCCAGATTTGCAGAAGAGCTAGGTGAAAGGTTTTATCTCAGCAGAACAGCCAGCTTTTCACCATCATGACAGTTACAAAAAAGGCCTCTCACAAGGGTTTGGAGTCAAACAGTGCTGGCCCTGCTTTACTCTTTAGATGCCCAAAGCTAAAAAAAAAAGGGCAAACGGAGAGGACTGTTCAACTTGCACCAAAATAAGTCTAAAAAGCTTCAGTGAAAATGAGCTTTTGATATTTCAAAGATAAATTTGGTTACAGCTTATTGCTGGTGATGGGCTTGGAGTTTCATTAGGCTTTTCTTTAAAAAAAAATCATAAAATAAAAAGTCTTTGGATTTCTTGCTGCAAGGACATATTTTATGATGATCATAAAAAGTAAGAAAGAGAATATATATATTTTTAATTTAGCTGCATTCTTACTTTGCTTAAGGGGATCACTAATTGGATCTTCAACCGTCAGATTATTATGAGCCACTTTGACCCGTTTGCCTAGACTCAGAAAAATGCATCTTTGGGAAAAGAAATGGACCGAGAGCGGGATAGTGACAAAAAGAGGGCGATTCAAACAAAGGATATAAAAAAAGAAAGAGTGCGCAGGGATTTTTTTGCAACTATATTATGATTATGAAAAATATGGCTTATATTAAATATATGACAGGTAAACGCTAATGGACAGTGCTGCATATATGTCAACACGTTCAGCGCCAAACAAGCGAGCTCAGAATGGCTGCCAAGTAGAAAAGCAGGCGGGCAGCAGCTTTCCTACAGGGAGGGCTTTGACGGATCCCAGTCGATAGCTCTCACAACTGCCACGCTGGCCTCACATCCTTCAGGATGGAAATGAAGACAGTCTGCCAGCCGTTTTGCTGACAGGGACGGCACACATGGCTCAATGACACGGCCAAATAAATGGAGCGGGTGTTGAGAGGAGAGCATGGCAGAGAGGGACACACAAAAAAAGGAGGGGGTGATAGATAGAAAGACAGATACAGTGCCATAGCCAGACAAAGAACGGAGAAAACGTTGACGGAAAGAGACAGGAGGTCTGAGAGAATCGCACAGGGTGGATGTGACAGGTGCAGTCCAGTCTCACCTGTTCCAATCCCTACTGTAGTGCTCATCTAGATGAGTGACACGCATGGGGAGAAGGATGTCAACAGCACGTCGCTTGCATTTGTTACACATGCACCATAACTATTGATCAGCTCAAGCCAAGAGTTTCCCACAGAGGGCTTCTGCACACGAGGCTGGACGATTCAGACCTGAGATCATATTATGGATTACAGGAGGGGAATGCAAGAAGAGCCGTGGATGCAGGAGGCTGATCGATGAGCTACTGCACACTTAACAAGAGTAATGTTATGTAGAGAGGCTCTGACGGGCTGATCCATCTTTCACTCTCACTCTATTGCATTTCTCTCTGTCTGCAGTTTGTTTTCCTGTTCGTCTGTCCATCTATCCATCCATCTGTCTGTCTGTCCATCCATCAGTCTTTTCAATCTTCCATCCATCTGTCCATTTGTCTGTCCATCCGCCCATCCATCCTTTCATCCGTCTGTCCGTCTGTTCATTCATCCATCATCCATCCATTTTTTCAATCTTTTTTTTTTTTTTTTCCATTTATAGATGGCCTCCCTTCACACCTTATAGCCATCCTCTCACTCCAATATGTATTTTTTTTTTTTTATTTTTTTTTATTTTTTTTATTTTTATTTTTTTTTATTTATTTTTTTTTTTATTTTTTTTTTTTTTTAAATAGAGAGAAAGAAAGAAAAGAGAAAGTAAGACAACAAAACAACAATTATCCACAAAAAGAGCACAAGGCAAACACACCAAACCTCCGTCCACAATCCTGCAAAGCACATGACAGAACACAGCAACGAAACATACAAGCATAAAGACTAATAATCAGTGGCGTAACTTCCTGCAGGACTGGTATGGACGCGTCCCTACCAAAGTTGACCACTAGGGGAAAAGTCCCCACCAATATTTTGTTCACATATTTTACTTTCTGTGCTGTGTATTTAACCCCATTCATGCAGCTACTCAGAAAGAAAAGAAAAAAGTTATCTCCGCTTCCCACCGTCAACGAACCCCGACAAAAAACAAACAAACAAACAAAAAAAAAACTTCCGAACAGCTGTTCTGACCAGCAGCGGCTCTGCATTTCGCGCATGCGCAGTTTGCAAGAAGCCATGACACGTAGAGGAGTCGTCTGATCACCCTACACGGCAAAATACGACCAAAAAGTAAGTAATTAAATTGTTTTGGTGCACAGTACTCATGGTGTTATTGTGTATTTACACAGTTTAGAGTGTGCATGCATTTCCTGAACGTAAGTAAATCGTTTTGATGACGTTTTGCGTGTAATATGTGCGCGACTTCAGGCAGAGTGAAAACTACGTTTGTTTATGTGAACAGTGTGTGCGAAGTTAGTCCGAGCTTTGAATTTAATTTAAACAATATAATCATCCTGCTGCAGAGGAGGGAGGGATGGAGGACGAGCTGAAGAAGTGGCTGCAGATACTTCTAGCATATTTAGCTCCATCTACTAGCATATCACGGTGAATCAATGAACAAGCTGAAAACAATCTGAAAAGCTCTCAAACAGGTGGAGCACGTTCTTATTTATCTTGAAGCAGACACAGAGCTAAAACCTTAAAGCCCTCCTTCTCTGAGTCTGGCTGTTAGTTTCAACATCAGGTGTAATACCAGCAGGTTGTTCATGCAGCAGGGCAAGAGAGGTGGCTGCCACACTGCTGCAATACTGTGGAATAAATGCTGATAATTGTTTTACTAATTACTTTAATTAAATTTGTAATGATAGTGTGCACCTACTGTTTTTAGTTTGGAGCAAGCCTGGATAGATTGTTGTACTCAGTGCAGCAGCTCCTACAGATTAAAGTCCTCTAAATAGCTTCATTTCATTTTCAGAGTTTCTATCGGCCAAATTGTGACATCAGATGTTTAGAAGATTCTTCCCAATGGACAAAGTGGATTCAACCTGCAGGTGAGTAAATGCTGTAAGTTACAATATATGAATTATTGGGGGAATGGTGGTGCAGAGGTCAGAGAAGGTGGGCCTGTGATTGGAAAGTCTCTGGTTCAACTCCTGGTACTGTCAACATCAAAATGTGGATGGAAAATGTGAAACACCCACACCTGCCTCCACCCTCATTTGCCCCACTCTGGGCCCTTGAGCAAGGCCCTTAAACTCCACCATCTGCTCCCTAAACAGGTCTCTCGAGTTCTCGTGACTCAGTGAGACTACTCACATTCCACTCCTGTTTGGTATCAGTCAGACACCATTGCACGACTACAACTGGTCCAAAACGCATCAGTTTGATTAACCAGTACAGGCAAAACAGAGCACATTACACCAGTCTTGACCTCCCTGCACTGGTTACTGGTTCATCTTCGAATCCAGTTTAAATTTATCCTGTATGTCTACAAATTGCTGAACAGTCTCTCCCCCCATCTCTGTTCTCTGAGGTCAGCGGACCAGTTACTTCTCACAGTTCCACTCGTCTTAAGGTCAGAGGAGACAGGGCCTTCTCTGTAGCAGGTCCAAGACTCTGGAATGAGTTACCTCTGCTCGTCAGACAGGCCCCCTCCCTCTCAGTTTTCAAATCCCATTTAAAGACTCACTACTATTCAGTAGCTTTCAACACCAGATGATCTGTGTTTGAACCTGTTTGCTTCACACAGGTTGGTCGTTATATTTATTATCTGCAACGTTTTTATCTCTAAATTCCGTTTTTTTACTTCATTGTGTGTGTTGCCTGTTGTTTGATTGTTTGTACAGCACTTTGGTTGGCCTTGTCGCTATTTTAAGTGCTCTATAAATAAAATGGCATGGTATGGGTATCTGTATAAATAAAGGGTAAATGAAAAAAGAAATTAAATTATGTGACAGATATTTTCAACCTTCATTAAAACATATTGTACATTTATTCTTCCAGGTTCAGCTGACAGTGACATGCATGGAGCTGCAGAGCTGCTCGCTGGTTATCTGGACACCAACAGAACATCTGGAGTTGGACATTTCTTTTGACAAAGACTTTACAGATACACAGATGAAACTCCTCCAGAAATTTTACTTTTCAAACATGCTTCCAGCCTTGGTAGATGAATTTGTTGCAAAGAAGATGCAGCGCTGCCATAAACACAAACACTGCATTTTAAAGATATTAAGGTAAGTACATACACAACACATCAAGAGCACTGTATGAAGCTAGGGAGAAAATAACAATCTTAATTGTTGTTGTTTTTTACAAACCGGATTCCAAAAAAGTTGGGACACTAAACAAATTTTGAATAAAAACTGAATGCAATGATGTGGAGGTGCCAACATCTAATATTTTATTCAGAATAGAACACAAATCACAGATCAAAAGTTTAAACTGAGAGAATGTATCATTTTAAGGGAAAAATATGTTGTTTCAAAATTTCATGGCGTCAACAAATCCCCAAAAAGTTGGGACAAGTCCATTTTTACCACTGTGTGGCATCCCCCCTTCTTCTTACAACACTCAACAGACGTCTGGGGACAGAGGAGACCAGTTTCTCAAGTTTAGAAATAGGAATGCTCTCCCATTCATGTCTAATACAGGCCTCTAACTGTTCAATCGTCTTGGGCCTTCTTTGTTGCACCTTCCTCTTTATGATGCACCAAATGTTCTCTATAGGTGAAAGATCTGGACTGCAGGCTGGACATTTCAGTACCGGATCCTTCTCCTACGTAGCCATGATGTTGTGATTGCTGCAGAATGTGGTCTGGCATTATCTTGTTGAAAAATGCAGGGTCTTCCCTGAAAGAGATGACGTCTAGATGGAGCATATGTTGTTCTAGAACCTGAACATAGTTCTCTGCATTAATGGTGCCTTTCCAGACATGCAAGCTGCCCATGCCACAAGCGCTCATGCAACCCCATACCATCAGTGATGCAGGCTTCTGAACGGAGCGTTGATAACAACTTGGGCTATCCTTGTCCTCTCTGGTCCGGATGACATGGCGTCCCAGTGTTCCATAAAGAACTTCAAATCGTGACTCATCTGACCACAGAACAGTCTTCCATTTTGCCACACTCCATTTTAAATGACCCCTGGCCCAGTGCAAACGTCTGAGCTTGTGGAGCTTGCTTAGAAATGGCTTCCTCTTTGCACTGTAGAGTTTCAGCTGGCAACGGCGGATGGCACGGTGGATTGTGTTCACTGACAATGCTTTCTGGAAGTATTCCTGAGCCCATTCTGTTATTTCCTTGACAGTGGCATTCCTGTTTGAGGTGCAGTGACGTTTAAGGGCCCGGAGATCACGAGCATCCAGTAGAGTTTTACGGCCTTGACCCTTACGCACAGCGATTGTTCCAGATTCTCTGAATCTTTTGATGATGTTATGCACGGTTGATGATGATAACTTAAAAGTCTTTGCTATTTTACGCTGGGTAACACCATTCTGGTATTGCTGCACTATCTTTCTGTGCAACAATGGTGGAATTGGTGATCCTCTTACCATCTTGGCTTCTGAGAGACACTGACACTCTGAGAAGCTCTTTTTATACCCAATCATGTTGTCAATTGACCTAATTAGTGTTAATTGGTCTTCCAGATGTTCTTTATATGCTCAATTTCCTTTTTCCAGCCACTTATTGCTATTTGTCCCAACTTTTTTGGGATTTGTTGACACTGTGAAATTTTGAATCAACATATTTTTCCTTTAAAATGTTACATTTACTCAGATTAAACTTTTGATCTGTCATCTATGTTCTATTACAAATAAAATATTGACATTTGCCATCTCCACATCATTGCATTCAGTTTTTATTCACAATTTGTTTAGTGTCCCAACTTTTTTGGAATCCGGTTTGTAGTATTATTTTCATTCATTCATTCAACCTTTATCTTTATTATCTTGTAATGCTCTTTTGACAATGCAAGTTGTTGCTGGAAGGTCCTATTTAAATAAAGTTTTTTATTGTTATTCCTGTTAACAATGTCTTTCTGTATCTTGCCTTCTTCCAAAGACTTTTTGTATAAAACTTGTGTGCTGATGAAATGAAAATGAAGGTGTTAATAACAATGTACAATGATCTGACAGGATAAATGCTAACTCAGGGTGTCATACAGCTGTTAAACTGCTACTCAGTGTCATACAGCTGTTACACTGCTAGTAAGGGTGTCATACAACTGTTATTATTATGACATACACAATTGTAAAAAGTACCGGTACTTTGTCCAAAAAAGCAGATGCAGCATTTTCGATTTCCGTCCCCACCAACTTTCAACACAAAGTTACTCCCTTGCTGATAATATTCATGACCTTGCATTAGATTTCTATATATAAACATACCCATACCTACAAATATATATACAGTATACATACATATATATTTATATTCATTTATATACCCATCTACATATATCTACATATACATCCCTGCATTTTTTCAATCTTCCAAATCTTCCACCCATCCATCTGTCTATCTATCCATCTACCTGCCCATCCATCCTTTCGTCTATCTATCCATCAATTCTTTCCTCTGTCCATCCATCCATCCATTATTTTGTCTGTCCATCCATCCGTCATTCAGTTTGTCCGTCTGTTCATCCATCCTTTTGCCTGTTGGTCCATCCATCCTTTTGTCTGTCTGCCCATCCATCCTTTCATTTGTCTGCCCATCCATTCTTTCGTCTGTCTGTCTATCCATCCATCCATCTGTTTATCCATCCACCCATCCATCCATCCATCTGTTTATCCATCCATCATCATCCTTCTTTTCAATCTTCAATCTATCCATCCATCCTTTTGTCTGTCCATCCATCCCTCCAACCATCCTTTTGTCCATCCATCCATCCATCCATCCATCTATCCATCCATCCATCATCCTTTCATTTGTCCATCCATTTATCATCCATCCATCCATCTGTCTTTTCACTCTTCCATCCATCCATCCATCTGTCTTTTCAATTTTCCATCCATCCATCCATTCATCCATCCATCCATCCATCCATCCATCCATCCTTTTTTCTTCCAAATCTTCCTTCCATCCATCCATCCATCCATCCATCCATCCATCCATCCATCCATCCATCCATCATCTACCTGTCCATCCATCCTTTCGTCTATCCATCAATTATTTCATCTGTCCATCCATTATTTTGTCTGTCTATCCGTCCTTCAGTTCGTCCGTCTGTTCATCCATCATTTTGCCTGTTGGTCCATCTATCCTTTTGTCTGTCTGCCCATCCATTCTTTCGTCTGTCTGTCTATTCATCCTTTCATCT
>JBBPBX010051248.1:0-16518 GCA_038048925.1 Garcialebias charrua | reverse complement strand
GGTGAATACAGCATAAGTGCTGTAGGTACCCAATTATCAACAAATTTGGAGCTGCCCGCAAAGTGGTTTTTGACCCCTACCATCTGGGTTAAGAGCATTAAATCCCAAAGATTCTGGTCTCATTTTAAAGATATGGATCTCCTCTATAACCTGTAGGTGTACCTAAGTCACTGGGACCTTCCCCTGCTGAGATATGAGCAGAAAACCTCCAAATTATGCTCCAATGCAGGTGCCAGAATAGGGGGGGTGTGGCCCCCATCTGGGTTATAAGCATTGGAATCCAGGTTTTTTGGTCTCATTTTAAAGATATGTATCTACTCTATAACCATGATGTAGAATCAAGTCACTGGGAAGTTCAGAGAGCTGTTGAGGGGCTGTACAATGCGGTCATTTCCAAAAATAAATAAATTTTCTTGATATGCGTCGCACTAATCGTGCAATAATTTAATAAAGCAATGGACTATCTTTACGATTCAAATCTCCTAAGAAAGGTTAGGAACTCAGCTTTCTACAACTGTAATCATTTCTTAGCTGTGAACTTCAGAGAGCTGTTGAGGGGCTGTAGAATGCAGTCATTTCCAAAAATAATTCAATTTTTTAGATATTTGCCACACTAATCATGCAATAATTTAATAAATCAATGGATTTTCTTTATGATTCAAATGTCATAAGAAAGCCTGAGACCTCACCTTTCTGATGGTCCCTTCCCCGATTCGCTGGCACGTTCTAAACACTCCCCACGGGCCACGCCTTCTGGACGATCGGAGCATGCGGCCTCCTGGCGACCACGTTTGCGTCACGTTTCCGCTACGAGATATTGAGTTAAACCATTGACTTTGGCGTCGTTAACTCCGGCTAGGCGAGACGAGTCCGTCAGTACTCGAACCGTCTCCGTGCGTCAAGCGGAACCGGAACAGGTGGCGTATTTGTGACCCCTCCATTGAGCGGCACATGCGCTGTGAGTCAAGCCCGGGCCCAAATAAAAATTCGTAAAAAATCGCAACATCGAGCGAGACCCTGGGGCTTGGCAGCTTCTCGTCCGTCTCGACGAGCCGAGTCCGTCAGTACTTGAACCGTCTCCGTTCGTCAAGCGGAACCGGAACTGGAGGCGTATTTGTGACCCCTCCATTGAGCGGCACATGCGCTGCATGTCAAGCCCGGGAACGAATAAAAATTCGTAAAAAATCGCAACATCGAGCGAGACCCTGGGGCTTGGCAGCTTCTCGTCCGTCTCGACGAGCCGAGTCCGTCAGTACTCGAACCGTCTCCGTTCGTCAAGCGGAACCGGAACTGGAGGCGTATTTGTGACCCCTCAATTGAGCGGCACATGCGCTGCATGTCAAGCCCGGGAACGAATAAAAATTCGTAAAAAATCGCAACATCGAGCTAAACCGTTGACTTTGGCGTCGATCGATCCGGCTAGATGAGACGAGTCCGTCGGTACTCGAACCGTCTCCGTACGTCAAGCGGAACCGGAACTGGAGGTGTATTTGTGACCCCTCCATTGAGCGGCACATGCGTTGCGAGTCAAGCTCGGGCCATAAAAAAAAAATCGTAAAAAATCGCAGCATCGAGCGAGCACCTGGGGCTTGGCGGCTTCTCGTCCGGCTCGGCCAGCCGAGTCCGTCGGTACCCGAGCCGCCCCCGTGCGACCTGCGAAACCGGTCCCAGGGTCCCGTTTGCGCGGTGTCAAGCCATGCGGCGCATGCGATGCGCCTTAAGCCTCCGCATGGAAATAAATTCGCCAAAAATCGAAAAAAAATCGTGCGGCTGGCTGGATGGCGCCGACGCGTCCGTCCCGGCTGGGGGCACGCGCCCGTGCCAGCCGCTCGCCCCTCCGTTGTCGTTTCGCCGAGTTTATCTGGGCCGGACCCCATAACGTCCCCAGTGAGGACCCCTACCCCGCGTTGGACTAGCGTTGGATCACGTTGACCTTCGGTTGACTCGGCCCAGGAAGACTTTAGGCCCGCCGCTGGGCCGGGGTCAACGGCGCCGCGCCCCCGCGCGCCTCGGTGCAACCGCCTTCTACCGGGCCTTTATGCAGCGCATGCGCTGAAAACCCGGCTTCCCCCTCCGAAATATTTTCGCATACTAATTTTTTTTTTTTTTATGATCGTCACGACTTACTGGTCGCTCCCCCGATAAATTCAACTTCGGGTATCTCGCTCGGGTCAGGCTGTTGAGCGTGCGTCCGCGGCTGCAGATTTTCCACAATGGGGTTCACCGGCTGCAAATTCGCATTGCTTTCCTGGTCCGTGCACATGAGAAGCTGGTGATGGGAATCAAGACCACCAGCTGAAGACAACGAAGCAGTACGCAGGGCTTTGAGCTACACCAGCTCGTTTTCCTCGTCGCATGGATCCATTTCTCAGTGGAGAGTGCAGCAGAGATAAACAGGCAGGTCATCCGTTAGCAGTAGGGGAAGACGGGGTCTTCCAGAGGTACGCTCATACTGGCCCAAATAAGCAACATCCGCAGCAGAAAAACGAAGATCCAAGAGCTGTTGCCGATCATACACTAGTAGTGTATTGATGTCACCAATGAAAAACGAACAAAACACAAAAAATCTGAACACCATCAGCAGAGTTGGATATGCAGCCATGTACACGGGCGCCATCTTACCGGAAGCCCGTACGTACATTATTAACTCTTTTAATTTCTTTCCAAAATTTAGTAGGACTGTTATGGTGTAATTTCATTGCAAGTGACCCAGATTTAAGTGTGTTTTCATTCCTCTTAATAAATCGTAAAACGTGTTAGCATTAGCAATTAGCATTTGCCCTCTTCTTATAGTCAATTACTGGACTGGTTTGCCTGATACTGGTTTGCCTGATTCAGCCCACAGTTTAAAAGTCCATCTGGCTTCAGCTACAAAAGAATGGGAAGATGCTGAGCACAGATTTCTGCGCCCTGGGCACGTCCAACTGAGCTGTACCTACTGATCATATGCTTCCGTTTTTTGTTGTTGTCTTGGGCTGTGCAGTGACTCAAGCATGTTGGCTCAGGTAGGTTTTAAATCAGTGCCATTTCTGACTGATATGCATGTCAACATTTACAAGTCTCTGTTTGTGAAAAAGCCTTCAGCTGACTGTTTATTCTAAAAGTGGCAACTGGTGAGTTTGTTTCTGGAGCTAGCATGCTAATGTTAGCCTTTATCTAATGCTTATGTTCTGTGTCCTATATTGAGATTCACAGTCAGCTAAACTCTTCCTTGCATCACTTCCTTCAAGGAACAGGCTGGTTGTTGTATTTGAACAGGATTTAATGCAAAAAAGTGTGAAACTGAAACGATACAAAATGCAGAAAAATACTCAATATACAAAACATAATATGGCCAAATAAACATTATAACATATAACATTATATATATATGGATAAGGTGGCCTCATTTAAACTTAGAATTGTCTGTGAATAAACTCAAACCGAGCTTAAATATACTGACAAATAAAGCATATCAAAAGTTGTTAACTTATTAAAATAATCACATTTATAATGCTGTACAATCTTACACAACTGAGAAACTTGCTCATCATGCCACTCAAAGGGATAGAAATAAGTGGATGGCCTTTGATTTGTAGAAAAGCATCATGCTTTGCTTGCCTTGTGAGTAAAAACAAAACTTCCTGCTAGATTTCTTCCTCTTCCTACTTTAAACTAAAGAAAACTATAAACCTGTGCCCCCATCTGGCCTGGAGAAACAACATAGAAACTAGTTCCAACACACTCCCCTCCTGGCATAATTTTAAGAATGCCACTATAAAATTGAAACATCAAACTAATCTCTTGGAGACAAAGTTACAATCTGAAATAGGTCTACAGAAGATCTTAGAAGTCGTGGGTAACCTTCACTTCCATCTTCCTGACAACCCCATCTCCTGGACACCTACATCTCTACTGACTCCCATAGGCCATTCATTTCGTTTCAGTTGTTTGCCCTTTAGAAGAAAGATGTCGCCTTCCTTCAACTTTGGCTTTTTACACTGCCATTTCTGACGACTCTGCAGCATGCTTAGGTATTCTTTCTTCCATCTGGACCAAAAAGCCAGCGCTTGAACTCTCTTCCACTGATGTTTGTACATGTCAGCCTTGGTGAACTTCCCCGGAGGAGTTGGAATTGGATCAAACTTCTGGGTTAGTAGAGTTGAGGGGGTCAAGATTAACGGAGCCTCTGGATCTGAGGAAACGGGCACCAAGGGCCTCGCATTAACAATTGTTGTCAGGGCCTCATGAGTCAGCGTAGGGTTTCCTGCTTGTAAGAGCATTGAGTCCAGGATGCGCCGTGAGATGCCTATCATACGCTCCCAAGTGCCACCCATATGAGATGAGTGGGGAGCATTGAACAACCAGGAACACCTCTGTCTGCGTAGGTAGTCCTCCACACTCGTCTCACCAGGCATTGAAGATTCCAGCTTTAATGGAGTGTTTAATTCCTCGGACTGTGGCACCAATGTCCGACCGCAACTGTTTAGCTAGGCCACTGATTGCAAAAAATCTACGAAGAGCATTAATGAAGCTGGATGAACTTCAATATGGATGGCTCTTGTAGACATGTAGGTGAAGAAGACTGCCCATCTCTTACTGTTAGCCTGACCACCTTTTTTGTGCGGCATGCCACGGTCCAAATACATCAAGGCCGACATAAGAAAATGGGGGATCAGCCTGTAAGCGTTCAGCAGGTAGGTCTGCCATAATCTGCTGCTCTGTTCTGCCTCGTAGCTTTCTGCATTTGTGGATTATGCTACTGATGGATCTCTTAGCACCGACTATCCATAAGCCACTTGCTCTCACAGCTCCCTCAGTGAAGTGCCTTCCCTGGTGCTGGACGGCTTCATGTTGATGCAATGTGATGTTTTCCTGGCTTTTGTGGGTGGTATACACCAAATATTAGAAGGTACCAGTTCTCTTTGTCTTTGTTTTGAGATGGTGCGAGCTCTGCATGCTGGTTGTCGAACATTTTCTGCATGAATTCGACAAAGTGTACTTTCATTTTTTATTTTTTATTTTTTTTTATTAGAAGAAAAAATAGATACAAGCAAACACAATATTAGTTATCCATAACATAATATACCATGTAGTACATAACTTCTTCATAACATCAAATAAGAACATCAACACAAATCCAAGTAAACAAGATATCTCCTATTAATATTTTTCTTTTTCTTTCTCTGTCTTCTCCCTCCCTTCTGCTGATGACATTGCTGACATTATCAGCAAGTCTCATCCTGTCCTCATCCTGTCAACTTGACTTATTCCCCACAGTTCTCTGCTCCCTATCATCACTAATATACCCACTCCTCCCTAACCTCTGGCACTGTCCCCACAGCCTTCAAATGCCATCACCTCCATCATCAAGAAACCAGGTCTTGACTTTACCAACTTCAATATTCTTCGTCCGATCTCCAATCTGCCCTTCATCTCCAAGATCCTTGAAAAAACTGTTGCTAGTCAACTTCACTCACAATTGTCCAACAACAACATTTATGAAGAGTGTCAATCTAGATTTCGCCCCCACCATAGCACCGAAACAGCCCTAGTAAAAATTACTAACGACCTTCTTGCTGCTCCTCATTCTTGCCATCCTCATTCTTCTGGATCTAAGCTCTGCCTTCGACACCATCTGTCATTCTATCCTCCTCAGCAGTCTAACCTCCATTGGCATCTCAGGTACCCCGTTAGACTGGTTCACCTCCTAACTCTCTGACCGCACTAAATTCATTCAGCTTAAATCCTTCTGTTCCCAGTCTTCCCCTGTCTCCACGGGTGTCCCCCAAGGCTCTGTCCTCGGATCCTCCTCTTCATCATTTACCTCCTTCCTCACAGCGTCCATTTCCACTGCTATGCTGATGACAAGCAGCTCTACTTGTCATCAAAACCTAACTCCACCCAACCACCCTCCAACCTCACCGACTGTCTCAACGAGCTAAACCACTGGTTTTCTAACAATTTCCGTCAACTAAACAGCAACAAAACAGAAGTCATTCTCGTCCGTACCAAAAACTCTTTTTCAAAATCAGAACATCTTCTCGTCCCGCTTAACAATTCTCTGCTATTCCCCTCCCCTCAGGTCAAGAGCCTCGGTGTCATCTTCGACACCATAGTTTCCTTTCCTCTTTCCTCAACAATATTACTTGGGGTCTGCCTATTTCCACCTCCGTAATATTAACCGTCTCCGTCCTTCTCTCACACCCCGCTCCACAGCCATCCAGGTGCACAGTCTTGTCCCGTATTGACTACTGCAACAAATCTCGCCAACAAATCTCTCCACAAGTTACAGATGGTCCAGAACTCAGCTGCCCGTGTCATCACTCAAACCTCCTACTATAACCACATCACTCCTGTCCTGCAGCAGCTCCACTGGCTCCCGGTTAAATCACGCATCATTTTCAAAATTCTACTCCTCACGTTCAAATCTATCCACAACCTTGCCCCTCCTCATCTATCTGACCTCCTCCAAATCCCCATCCCATCACGCTCTCTCAGATCCTCCTCTTCACTACATCTCCATGTATCCTCTGCCCGCCTCTCCACCATGGGGTGCAGGGCCTTCACCTGCTCTGCCCCTCACCTCTGGAACGCCCTACCGCCAGACCTTCGAAACACCACCTTCCTTCAAGACTGCCCTGAAAACCCATCTCTTTAGACTAGCTTATTACCAACTTTACTAAATGTATTTTTATCTTCCATTTTAAATCCTTTATGTATTTTATATCTCAATTTGTCGCTGATAATGTTTGCTCTGTATTACACTGTGTTGGTTTGTTAAGTGTCCTTGGGTGTCGTGAAAGGCGCTTTTAAATAAAATGATTATTATTATTATATTACATAGAGTTAAAAACACAATTGTTTTTGGTTTTGTTATTGTTATTTTGTTATTGGTATTTGTAATGAAGAAAAAAACTTGTGAAGTATAGTATGTCAACCAGTCATGTTCTGTTGAGGTGCAGTAAGTATTAAAAGATTTGTGTTAAGTACTGTACCTGTCTTTGCAATTCTACTTTAAATTCTTAGATATATCTAAACTTAAACCAACCAAACAAACAATAGTTACTTTCCCTGGTAACTAACTACTTTTATAGGGGAGTAATTCAGTTACTAACTGAACATTCATAGTTAGAGAAGTATGTAGTAACTACAGTGAGTTCTCTTAACTCACCCACGTTCGTTGGCGTCCTCTGACTGAGTGACTTGACAGCTTCATAGTCCTTTGGATCGATTCGGACCCCCTTTTCTGAAACCAGCCTACCCACATATCTGACCTCTGCTTTGAACAGTTCACATTTGGTGAACTAGTACTGGTTCAAACAACACAAGTGACTCTGTTGAGCTAATACTGTCTGGGACTCTACACTTAATGTAAGCCACCTGATTAGGATAGACTATTCCCCCTTTGAACCCTACTTTTACAGTAGCTGGCTCATGTATAGGATGCTCTTTAGTCTGGATGAAATTTACAAGGGTGCTTACAGTAGAAATGTCAGTCCCCATGGCTCTACCAATAAGCTCAATAAGTTTGTAGTTCCCCCCATTGTCTTTAATGAACTTGTGGATTACATTAAAGCCTACTATGGGTCTCTCGATCTTAAGGCGGCTCACAAGGAAGGGTACACGTATCGATAGGTCTGGGTCATCGTTGCCCTCAAGGTTTACTACAACTTCCACCCATCATAAGGTACTGAGTCCCCCGTGACTGCCTTCACATTAAGATCATCATCCATCAGTTCACTTAAGGATCTAAGAAGAAGTGGTTAAAAGATAATGGGCAGATGGATGGATCTGAATCATTTAAAATTGACCAAATACTGAATACATTTTTAATGAGTCCCTTCAGTGATGTCTATGTGATGTGGATGGTGGGAGTGGGGTACAAGTTTGCAATGATTGCCCATGACAGAAAGGGGTGAGTAAACTCCACTTTTTATAATAGCATGCCCAAAAAGAAAAACTAAACTATCCATCCATCCATCCATCCATCCATCCTCCATCCACTATCTTAAGCTTGTTCCAAAGTAGGGTCTCAAGGGCAGCAGCTTAGCTGGGAGGCAGACATATTCCAGTCACCTCTTCCAGCTCTTCTGAGGGGACCCCAAGGTGTTTCTAGGTCAACCGAGAGACAGTCTCTCCAGCATGTCCTGGGTCTTCCCCAGCGTCTCCTCCCAGTCCGAAATGCCCTATAAGCACCTCCCGAGGGAGGCATCCAGGGGACTTTACCAGATGCCAGAACAACCTCAACTGGCTGCCCTGGAGGAGTCCAACTCCACACCCTGAAGGGATCCAACTTACTAACGGCAATACAAATCAAAATAATGCACCACTTGCAGAGGGACTAACAATCACCAAAGACGAGCACCCAATTCCATACTCATGGAGCAGATTCCACGGCCCGGACGGAACCCACATTCATTCTGGAGTTGAGGTTCGACCAACAATCAGACTCACTTCTCCAATAGGCCAGGGAGGCTAAGGGGAGTAATGACGGGATCCACCACCCCAGTCTGCCAATCCAGTGGCACTGCACCCAATGTTGCAATGTGTTCTTGTAGTAAATGCTGATGTAGTGTTTTCAACGAGGATGTTGGTGACACCGAGTTAAACCACAAATGAAGACCCTGGAGTTTAGTTGCAGCTTGTTTAATTGTCTTCATGAACATGTGGTGAAAACTGAAATGACAGGAAATACACTGTCTCAACACAGAGACATGTACACAAATCAAGTGGATCAAGTTTGCTAAAATAACATTACAGAAAAATCAACAATAATGTCCAAACTAATCAGTATAAACTGCCATATAATACAACTTATGGCGTTCCTGCCTGACAATTGAGATTGGATGGCACCTGATACCGTTTTATGCCGCTTTTTGCATGTAAATCTTTGTTTTTGAAGCAAACCGTTAAACAGGAAGTACGTAACCGGAAGTACGTACCCGAAACCGGAAGTAGAATTTATCGATAATATTTTTTTAATAAAAACTTATATAAAGCATGAATTGTTTGTCTAAACAACTTGCAAACATTTTTAATAACACCAAAACTGTTTTTATAATTATTTACTTTGTATTTAACCCTATGAACTTATTTATAGAAATGCCTTAAAGACAACACACTCCCCGCCTGGCCTTATGAGGCCACTACTAAACAAGCCATTATGCATTCAGTCCTTTGGCATGAGAAGAATAACTTCTGTAACTGGTCGCAGTCTTTACACAACCTTGATCCCATCCCTTTACCGCAATCTTTCTGACTAGACTGTCCTTGCCTGGAAATGTTGCAGCGACCCTTCCCATGGGCCAGCTGTTACGTGCAACCTGCTTGTCCTTTAGCAGAACTAGGTCGCCAACTTGGAGGTTTCTACATGATACAGTCCATTTCTGTCTTTGTTGTAAAGTGGGCAAATACTCATGCCTCCAGCGTGTCCAAAACTGGTTGGAAAGAGCTTGGACTTGTCTCCATTGTTTGGTGTAAAGATCTTTATCCAAG
Organism: Garcialebias charrua; assembly: GCA_038048925.1. Lineage (NCBI taxonomy): Eukaryota > Metazoa > Chordata > Actinopteri > Cyprinodontiformes > Rivulidae > Garcialebias > Garcialebias charrua. The sequence goes on along the minus strand of JBBPBX010051248.1, from coordinate 7,041 downwards.
AAGTCTCCGGGTGAAGGTAGAAGGCAAGATTTCTGTGTATTGAGCGTCGATGGGGATAGAATAAAGGGGTTCTCTGGATCCGACGACACTGGAACAAGCGGCCTTGCATTTATGCCGTCAGATGACGGCCTTGATGTTCCACCAGCTCGTGGTGATGACGAGTTAGCAAGAGGGAGACGTGACTGTGTTTAGGGAGAATTAATGGAGTATTTTCAAAGTTCTCGATTTCTCAGTGTTTGAGTCGGCCTCCAACAGAAATGAGACCAACCTGCAGGATTGGACTGGGCTTCTGTAGAGGGCTCAGCTTTGAGATCGGCTTGCCGAGGGCAGAAAGTTCTTTTTCAAAGCGGGCCTTTTATGTCTCCGTGAGGATGACAGTTTTTGCTTGAGCTATCTCCTCTGGAGTGTGAGGTAGGTGACATTGGTGCCAGCCTTTACATTTGCTGTTTGGATTGGTCCCATTGAAGGATTTTACGATGTGGATAAGATTTGCTATAGCTCTGACCAAGGACTTGAAAGTGGAAAAGCGCTCGAAACGTTTACTGTTGAGTACTTGGAGGTGAGTGACATAAGTTCTGATTTCTGACCTAATTTCTGAGTCTTTGTCAGGTTCGATTAAGTCAAACATTTCACTCACGTGTGGTGTCTCTGCAGGAGTTTGGCGGATGAATGATGGTCCGGTGAATGACCTCGATGCATGGTCTGCTGGGTTTTCTTCTGTGCGCACATTGTGCCATTGTTCTGGCTTTGACGACTGGCGAATGCGCTGTGCTCTGTTGTTTGGCAGTCGCTGGCGAGGTTCTTTAAACGGAAGTGGGGTGACCCAACTGTTGTCCTCATCTCTGTACACAGCATTGCCCATTATTTTGATAAACATGGCGTCCTTTATTGAGGGAGCTGGTTTATTGTCATCTTCTGTCCGGTTAAAAACAGTTTGTCCCAGAGCTTGCTCATGTGCTTTACTCAGCCTATTTGTGTGTGGCATTTCCTTGAGTTGCAGAAGGCTGTTGCATGGCTCAAAAAATGTGGGTCGACCATTTTCTACTACAACGCATCCTAGATCTAAACGCTGAGCAAATGGTGCATTATGAGGCCCATTGACTCTCTGCCTGACCTTGTGTACCCGTAAAACGTCTAGTTCTGGAATGTATTTTGCTAAGGATTAAAGATGTGGCTAGTCTAGTTGGGATTTCACTTCTGTTATTGGGAATGTCCTGACACTCAATAAGCGGGGGTAGAGGGATAACTACCGACTCAATCTGAAAGCCTTGAGCCGTTTTACCCCACATTTCTACAACACCAGAACAGGTTCTGAGATTGTAAGAGAACGGTTTGGTTTTAATGTCAAAAAGTTAAAAAAAACTCTGGCCTGGCTAAGGAACGATTGCTCTGATCGTCTATTACTGAAGCTTTGACTGCTTTGTTCTTGTAACCTAAAGGGTACACCCACGCAAGACATATCTTAGAACATGAACGACCCCACTGACCTGGACCGCACACATCTGTGCAGCTTGTTGTGACATTGACTGTGTCAGGACTGTTCTCTCCCTCCCCGCCATTCTCGTTCAAGGGAGCCTTGTTGATTTGTGGTGGAGGACCAGGATGCATGATTGCATCGTGGCTTGTACTATCACATTCAGAACACGTTACTGCAGATTTACAGTCCTTTGCAAGATGAGTGTTTGAAGAACAGCATATTCCTTTCTCTTTGAGGAAGGCCTTCCTTTCATCGAGTGGTTTGTTCTGAAATGTCCTGCATTTTTTGAATGGGTGTGGCTTATTATGCAGAGGACAGTTCCTGTTAAAATCGTTGTTGGGGGAGAGAAATATTGGTTTTGTGTACAGTAATAGGTTTACCAGAGTTAAAGTTCTTTGAATATAGTCTTTCTGGCCTTGAGTGTGTTTGGTCGTTTTGTTGGTGGAAACTTGGATCATTGCGTCTCTTTGCCTCTTTGCATATGAATTTGCAGAAATACTTAAAAGGTGGGAAACAGCCTTGATTTTCCTCTTTATATTGAGATCCATGTGACATCCACTTTTCCTGAAGTCCGTGTGGGAGTTTTTCAACAATTGGCCCAATTCCCCGAGAAGTGTCCAGATATTGTAGGCCAGGGAGGTAGCCATCTTCCTTGGCACTTTGAATCTCTTGTAGCAGATCCCCTAGTTCACGCAGCTTGATGTTATCTTTGACCGTTATTCTTGGAAAACTGTCCAGTCGTTGGAAGAGCGAGTTTTCGATTATTTCAGGAGCTGCATAACATTCGTTTAGTCTCTCCCATGGGAGCTAATGTGGGGTTATTGACATGTACTGAACGTATGCGTTTTACCTGATCACTTGACTCCTTCCCTAGCCATTTTATCATGAGATCTAGCTGTTGAATGGGACTTAGGTGAACCTCGGTTGTTGCACTAGAAAATGAAGAGTACCATGCTCCATAATTCTCTGGCTTATCATCAAACTGGTAAAGGTCCGAAGTGATTAGATCTCGTCTTGCTATGTATTGGGCAAATGGCTCAACTGGATGTGGAATGCTGGCTGGGGTGTTATAGAGAGGCGTGAACGGTGAGCAAGTTGGGTTGAAGGGAGTATTTGGTTTCATTTCACCTCTAGGCTGACTGGGCATATTTAGAGCAGCAACTTTGTCCTTAGTAAGCTTTCGTTCAGAGCTGATGGGTTACAAATGTATCGAGTGAGCTAACTCGTGGACGAACGATGGTTGTTGCTTCTTCAGAACATGGAGATTGAATTATGCCCATTTGAGATTGTACAAATTCACTTGTACGTTCTAATTTTAACTTTTCTGATGGAGGTTTTCTATTTTTGGGCTCCTCTTGTGTTGCCTCAGCTTCCTCCAGCACTTGGGCTTCAGCCACAGCAGCATCAGCTTCCTTTTGTAATGTTATCACTTCCAATGTTGTCTCTATTTTAGCCTTTTCCAGTTCACTTTGTGCTCTTTCAACTTTCAACTGTGCTTCTTTGGTTGCATAAGATGCTCTCACCGTAGCAGCTTCCGCTTTAGCACGAGCGTGAGCAGCTCTTACTGTTGATCCAGATGAACGGCTCGTCCTTACACTGCTTGCAGACTTGTTGCTGGATGCCATTTTGACCGTGAGGAATCGTAAGTTGGCGCCTTTTCACTGTAGTGTTTTCAACGAGGATGTTGGTGACACCGAGTTAAACCACAAATGAAGACCCTGGAGTTTAGTTGCAGCTTGTTTAATTGTCTTCAAAACTGAAATGACAGGAAATACACTATCTCAACACACAGAGACATGTACACAAATCAAGTGGTTCAAGTTTGCTAAAATAACATTACAGAAAAATCAACAATAATGTCCAAACTAATCAGTATAAACTGCCATATAATACAACTTACGGCGTTCCTGCCTGACAATTGAGATTGGATGGCACCTGATAACGTTTTATGCCGCTTTTTGCATGTAAATCTTTGTTCTTGAAGCAAACCGTTAAACAGGAAGTACTTCCGGTACGTACCCGAAACCGGAAGTAGAATTTATCGATAATATTTTTTTAATAAAAACTTATATAAAGCATGAATTGTTTGTCTAAACAACTTGCAAACATTTTTAATACCTAAACTGTTTTTATAATTATTTACTTTGTATTTAACCCTATGAACTTATAGAAATGCCTTAAAGACAACACAGCTGATAAAACCAAAGGGATGCTTTTTTCAAAAAGGAAGTATTTTCAAAGAGGAAGTTCTTCCTCTGATTTTATCCTATAGAGTTTGTTGATTCATATAAATTTTGGGGTATCCTGGTCGATTCGCATTGAAGGGAATTCAGTTTGGGTGTTCAAATGAGCCAGGCGTCTCTTGAAGCAAATCAGATTTATTGAAAAAGATACAGGTTAACAGAAAAAGCAGACAATCAATTGATCAATATGCATACGATCCGATGATTCGTTGAACAGACCTTCTCGCTCGAAAAGTCCCCCAAGGAATGTCAGTTTGCTGCTCTGGTGCGCGATATCATAAAATGTTTTGAGCTTCTTATTGGTCCGAGGAGCTGCTATCAGTAGTTGCTAAGGCAACTGAGATTTATAGTGTGCCCAAGGTTTCTTCTGGGATGACCTGATTGTGTGTGCCTCTTTGTTTGAGCATAAGTTTTAGAAGAGTTTAGATTCAAACTAGTTTCCTTCGACCTTTATGTTTCACCTGTTGCACCTTTTGTGTCATGAAGTGGCACATTCTGTGTCATGAACTGAGTGTATGTGTTTATACTAAAGATGTACCTGTTCTTTCAGTCAGATCCTGTGTCTGCTTTGCCCTTCCTCCCTGTGGGGGGGAAGGGCAGATGTCGGCCTCAGAGTTGCTTCGAGCTGCAGGTCTGCTCAAACTGCACACCGGTAAGATTAAAGTTTGCACAGTGCATTTAAGCATCTAAACATGATTGTATTAAACCCTTTGATTACATGAAACACAGTTGTGAACCTTTGATTACATGAAATATAGTTATGTATGAATATACCTTTGTGATTACATGAAATATAGATATGAATGAATATAAGTTTAATCATAATACGTATATAATGGTGCTTTCTTGTTCACTCCCTCTCTCGACCGATCAAAAGATCGGTCGAAACCAACAGCTGAACCCCATGTGGGCCCCCCGAAGAGGACCTCAACCCCAACACCACACCAAAACAAACAAATCACCAAATGCAAAATCAAGCTAAGGTAGTAAAACTCCCAAAATCAACTAAATCTAAACCAAAACCCCATCTGACCCCAAAACTAACCACTAAACCCAAAACAAGGTAAGGTAAATTACCACCAAACGTAACTAAATCCACGCAAACCTCATCTGACTCCAATACCAACCACCAACTAAACAGCAAAATGATAATCAAAAGCTAAATCAGCCTAATCTACGAAATCATAAAAGGATACATGCAAGCACCACCTCTTCTCCATTGTCCTCCTAGGACTCCTCCAAAAACCATTCATCACCTTTACAGGTATCTGGTCTCAGCCAAATACATGTGACGTCCCTCATCTGGCACTCGTCTGACCTGCATCATGGGAAACACTGTCCCACGATCATCCAGTTCTCTCGTAACAACCATCCTGGAGATCATCGCTCGCGCACAAGGTGTCACACACCCCATAAACACGCAAAATAGAACCAGAATAGCTAGCGGAAAAGCCAAGATCTTAAAGAACACCTGAGTCCATGATCCACTAGTGAACCAGGACAGCACATCCCACTGACCAGCAGGTGCATCCGCTGCTTTCGCCTTCTGAAGCTCTCTCAGCTGTGTCAGGGCTGCGGTCACCCTGGCCTATGGGTCAGAGCTAGTCTCGTCAGGAATGTAAGTGCAACAGGTATTTCTACCTATTATTTCGCACACTCCCCCTTTCGACGCTGTCAACAAATCCAAAATCAACCTGTTTTGCAAAACCATCATTCTGAGGGCAGTTAACTCAGCCGAGATGCCCTCAAACGCCTTAATCGTAGAATTAATGAACACACCAAAACGGTAATCTAACGTCTCCAAGCGCAACATAAGCTTACCTACACCTGCCCATGGAAAAAGAGAAAGTACGACTTTCTCACCTGTTGTCCAATGTTTGAACTCCTGTGGGACATCTGAGCCCCAGATGGAATCATGAGGCTTGAGAACAATTGCTCTCTTCTCACGAACATAATGAGACCCATTGCTGACTGAGGCCATGAATGAGTCATCAGTCACCGCCACAGGTGCGCACAGTCCGGTCCAGTTCGCAGGTAATGACAACAACACAGCGTGACCACACAACCAAGCCAAATCCTCCACAGGAAACGTCCCATTCACTCCAGGAACGCCCACGTGAATGTTCCCAGGGTGGTACACCGCCTGGCAGCTCTTTGTTGGCAGTGAGCCAACCACCACCTGATGTGAGTCTTGGTGATGCACTCGGTGTACACAAACTGGGAACTGTTCACCAGGTGTCCACTCCACATACTGGCTCAGCACCACCACCGGGTCAGACTGTGTCAGCTCGTACCTTCTAGCCACACACCTCTCTGGTTGTTTGATGAACCCCCTGGAACTGTACTGTAAAAAACAAAAAGACAACTTGCGTTCTAAAGGCTTCACACGCAAGGGCAGGTGGGATGCAGTGACAGGAAGCTTTGTGCATACATAACATTCAGAGCTATGGCGCCCCCTGGCTAAAAACTGAGCATACTTATACCAGCTGTTCATCTGGAAGCTGTGAGACAAGTTGAGAGTCAACTGATCGATATCCTGAATCTGAGACCATGCCCTAAGTCTGGGGACCTCTCTCCTGACCTTTATAGGCTCCTCTGCGCGACACCTCTGCAGACCTGGTATAACACAAAGAGATTCCAGCAATAAAACAATCAGAATCATGATCAACATCATCACACTTCCAGCCAGTAAAATTCTGTTATGCCCATCCGCCATGCTGAACTCCTCGTGTCCCTCTCAAGCTGTAACACAAACACTGTTTAAAAACAGCAACCTGTGAGCACTGAAATGTAACACACTCTAAAACAGGAGATAAAATTGACCCACTTCTCAGTTAAAATGAGCTGACCTGAAAAGGTAAACATACAAAAGACACTTTAGTGCAGAAAGTCCAAACACCCAAACACATGCACAGTTTATCAAAATTTTCTTCTTGTAATTTATAATTATTATTATTAATTTTTTTTTTTTTTTTATATTTATTATTCAGGAATCACTGGAACCGTACCTGTAAGAGAATGCAGTTGTATACTGCACGGATCGCCATCTCATTAAAAGCTTACACCAGAAATAATGAATCGATCAAAAACCCATAATACTTTATGATGTTAACACTGAATTAAAACTGTAACTCCAAACCCGTGAAAGATTGATGTGTTGTTCTGTTGTAATCTACTTTTAGAATAGAAGTGAATTGAATAGATAAAAGTTAAAAGTAAAATGTAACAGCAAATAGTTAATGACTAAATTAAATCCAATGTAAGAATCAGTAATAAAATGCAACACTAATTTAATATTAGAGATGAAACCTAATATTTAAA
>JBBPBX010051247.1:11712-24649 GCA_038048925.1 Garcialebias charrua | reverse complement strand
CATCCGATACTGTAACAGCACTTACTCTGCGCCTTTATGGCCGGTGTTAAAACCAAATGGTAAGTGGAGACTCACTATAGACTACCGAAAGCTAAACAAACAAGTTCCCTTATCCAGATGGCCTATGACGCAACTCCAACAGGAACTGCCCAAGGTCACCAATGGTAAGTACTTCTCGACCCTCGACGTCGCCTCTGGTTTTTGGACCATCCCTGTGCGCGCCGAGGACCAGTACAAACTAGCTTTCACTTTTGGTGGCCGTCAATACACCTTTAACAGGTGTCCCTTTGGCTACGCTAACTCACCTGCAGAGTTCAACATCTTCTTGAACAAAGCATGTCCAGACGCCCACGAGCGTGGAACACTGATCTACGTGGACGATGTCCTTTTGAGGCAGCCAACACTGGACTCACATTTGGCTGAGATCGACCACGTTCTGAATCAGCTGACAACTGCTGGTGCTAAGATATCACTGTCAAAATGCCAATGGTGCAGAACCAAGGTGGACTACGTTGGCCTGCTTGTAGGTCCGGACGGAGTACAACCACAGCTGACTCGCACCCAAGGCCTTGACAATCTCAAAGTCCCCACCAATCTCAAAGAACTACAAAGTTTTCTTGGCGTGTGTAACTACTCGAACCAGTTCATAGAGAACTATGCAGACCTTGCAAAGCCACTGACTGAACTCCTAAAGAAAGACGTTCCATTCGTCTGGACTGATAAACAGCAACAGGCAATGGACGCTCTTATAAACAGGATCAAGTCAGCCCCTTGTTTAGTCTACCCAGACTACAACAAAGAGTTTTACTTGGAAGTGGGCTTCTCAGCTCATTGCATAAGTGCAGGTCTGTACCAGATACACGACAGAGACAAACGTGTAGTAGCCTACGCCAGCAAAACGATGGCAGGCCCCGAGTTGAGATTCTCAGACTGTGAGAAAGCTCTACTGACCACAGTGTGGGCAGTTAAACATTTCTCCAGCTACATTGGTGGACAGAAAATCATTGTGGAAACACAACACCAGCCAGTGACTTTTCTTAACAGTGAACGCATCAGAGATGGTGTGGTGACAAACTCACGTGTTGCAACGTGGCTCATGGCGCTTCAAAGTTTTAACCTAGACATACGTTATGGTCAAAACAAGAAGTCTCATCTGGGGACGGACTTGGCAATCTGCCAGAAGTGTACACAAGATGTACCAGCCACCCAGCCGCCGGTTGAGGTTAAACCCCCAGTAACTGAAGACCCGAATCACCACTTCTTTGATGACAATATCTGCAAAGATATGACAACATTGTACGTGGATGGATCTTCATTCCTCCGCGACAAGATCTGCAGAGCAGGTGTTGGAGGGGTCCTCCTCCAAGACCAAGAGCAGATAACTTTCAGCTACAAATTAGGATCTCAGACTTCTCAGTACGCTGAGATTGCAGGAATCCTAATAGCTCTCCAGATGGTAGTAGAACGCTCCATCAAGACGCTAGTCATCTGCACTGACTCTAACTATGCTCGTTTGAGTTTCGCTTGTCACCTCGCTGTGTGGAAACTGAACGGTTTCCTAACAAGCGACAGAAAAGTGGTCAAACACAAAGAGCTTTTCATAGCGTGTGATCACTTGGTGACATCACACGACTTACAGATCTACTGGAAGAAAGTTCCAGGGCATTCTAGAGTCCCAGGCGATGACAAGCACTACAATGACATTGCAGACTCCTTAGCCAAAGAAGGAGCCGACGAAGGTCCTCTATGGTCCTTCGACCCCTCCTGGTTAATCGAGACTCTGCCAACACAACCTTCAGTCAGAGTTATGGCAGTCACACGTGCACAGGCCGCAGCCAGACCTGCTGACAACGCAGTCTCTGTACGACCTGCACTGACTGACCCAGACATCATCCAACTACAGAAGTCGGATCCTGCTATCAACTCCATGATACTGTACCTGACTGATCCGAACAAAAATAGTCCGTCTAAAGACGACCTGGATTCCGATCCAGACCTTAAGGTCCTCTATCAGCTGCGCAAACAGCTAAAACTAATCAAGGGCATCTTAACTTTCGCTCATGGACCAACGTCCTCACCTGTGTTCGTGGTTCCCCATGACCAAAGGGGGGTAATGTTAGTCCATGCCCATGATCTCCCGTCCGCAGGACACAAAGGAGATAAAGCCACGCTGACGGCATTAAAACAAATTGCCTATTGGCCTGGAATGAAAAAGGATGTCAAGGACTACATTGAAGGGTGCGTGGTGTGTGGCCAGTTTCAGCCAACCAGACCACTTCACAGAGCACCACTGCAAAGTAGAGGCATTGCATTCCCATGGTCTGACCTCCAGATCGACTGGGTTGGACCACTCACTAAGAGCTCTAGAGGAAATAAATATTTTCTCACGGTAACCTGTGCATTTACCAAATGGGTAGAATGCCTACCAGCTCCTAACGACACAGCACAAACAACTGCTATGTTGTTAATGAATCATATATTCTCAAGGTTTGGACTTCCCCTTCGGGTGAACTCAGACCAAGGTACACACTTCACAGGTGAAGTGATGAAAGAACTGTGGAAGACGCTAGGCGTCAAGGCCAACTTTCATGTCGGCTACCACCCACAGGCTTCAGGCCAAGTCGAGAGAGCAAACAGAACTGTGGTGAGTATTTTGAAGAAATACGTGGCCGCAAATCACAAGGACTGGGATGTGAAACTCCCTCTGGTCCTCATGGCCATAAGAGCCACTCCACACACATCAACTGGCATCTCTCCCTTCGAGATGATGACCGGTCGACAAATGACTCTCCCTCTACACCTGTTGTACCAACCAGGTGACGCCGTCATGGCGACAGCCTACACTACACAACAATACATGAAAGATTTGAATGTACACCTCAGAAACACTTTTGCTTTCGCCCAGAAAAACCTGGAAAGGTCCGCTGAAGGACGCAAGGCGTACTATGACCAGAAGGCCTCTCACAATGAACTCCAAGTGGGAGACAGAGTCTGGTACTATACGTTCGCCCCAACAACCGGGAAAGGAGAGTCCGGGACCGGAACTCTCGCCCGCAAACTAATGCCCAGGTGGACTGGACCTCATCTGATAACAGACAAAGTGTCCTCAGTCGTCTACGAGATCAAAATCAGCAAAGGCCGTAAAGAGCCAATTGCTAAATGGGTACATCGAAATCAGATCAAACCTTACAAGGCGTTCAATGACTCCACAAAAGACAAAGATCTCACCAACTCACCGACTTCATGGGATAATAAGGTCGTACAAACACAAGTTAGTAAATAAACTAATCAGGTTTAAACTACCATATTTCCCACCCTATAAGTCGCATTGTCCAACTTGAACTTAGAAACGCTAAGTCTAAAACCCACAACAAAAAACTAACCTTAACAACCGTTTAAATCCACGAGATTTGATTTGACCTCGGTCATAAAGTTGAGACCTGTTTTGCTTGTGTGTTGCACTTTGGAATCTGACGACAAGAGTGGGTCGAAGCAGTGAAACGTTGTTTCCTTGTTGTTTAGTCATTACTGTTGTCATTAGTTGAGATACTGTTTGGTTCTGAACACTCCCAGCCAAAAAGGTTTTGTATTAACATTGGTTAATGAATGATATGGATTTAACTATGCCAACATGCAGTTCGTTTTGTTAAATCTCAGTCGTTGAAGAGCCAATGTAGTTTAAAGCTACCCGAGGTACCATAAACTACACTGGTCTCACAATTTCTAAATTGAACCGATTCGATCGTTTCTATTCTAGATTATCTATTCATTTTGATGAGTCTCGCCATAGACTTCAAAATTGATTAGGAATACTAAATCCTACGTCGTTCGTCTAAAAGACAACAGACATTTAGATCAAACTATATTTCATTTTTCTACTTTAGTTTAACCTAAACTAATTAGTGAATGGAGGAATAGTTTGGAATTAGAGGCCTTCGTTACAGAAGCCCTCCAAAATTCTATAGGTATACCCTGATGCATGCTCAATAATCCAGGTAGAAAAATCCAAAAAAGCTAAGTCTGGTCCTCTGGACATTCAAAAAACAAAACAAAACAAAGCAAAAAAAAAAACTGTAGAAACGTTTCGTCTTTCGTCCGAAAGACTTCCTCAGTCTGAGAAGCTGTGTTCAGCTCAGTCTTATAAATAGCACCCTCCCACAGTGGATCAACCAGTTGGCTGATGACAGCCGAAACCAGCTGCTCACATGATCAAGGAGGACCATCAGCCTGACGATGGATCGTTAACACCCTGATGGTTGTTTGCTATTCACAGAGGGCTGAGTGATACTAGCAATAACAGCATTGTAAGTGGGGGACAGTTGAACCCGGAGGCCTCCACCTCTGTTTAATGATGGACGGTTTCTTTTCACAAAGATGGCCTCCTTTACTCCTCTCTCAAACCATTGTTCCTCTCTATCAAGGATGTGAACATCTTCATCCCTGAAAGAGTGACCGCTGGCCTGGAGATGAGTGTAGACCGCAGAGTCCTGACCTGATGATGTTGATCTTCTGTGCTGGGCCATCCTTTTGGCCAGTGGCTGTTTAGTTTCCCCGATGTAAGACTGATCACAGCCCTCCTGACACTGAACAGCATACACAATATTACTCTGTTTGTGCCGGGGGACTGGATCTTTGGGATGAACCAGTCTTTGCCGTAATGTATTTTGGGGTTTAAAAGCCACTGGGACGTTGTGTTTAGAAAATAAACGTCTCAATGTCTCTGAAACTCCCGCAACATACGGAATGACCACTGGTCTGGGTCTGGGTTCCTTCTTTTCACCTGATGGCTGGCTGGAGTCCTGTTTGGGTTTCTTCTCTGCTTTCAGGAAGGCCCAGTTAGGATATCCACATTTCTCTAGAGCCTGTTTTGTGTGTGATTTCTCCTTCTGTCTGGCTCCTGAGTTAGTGGGGACGCTGTCTGCTCTGTGGTACAGAGTCCTGATGACTCCTAACTTGTGCTCCAGAGGGTGATGGGAGTCAAACTGTAAATACTGGTCTGTGTGTGTGGGTTTGCGGTACACCTCAGTTTGCAAATTTCCTCTATCAGAAACTGAGACCTCACAGTCCAAGAAAGCCAACCTGCCATTTTTTACATCTTCTCGTGTGAACTTGATATATTTATCCACAGAGTTGATGTGATCAGTGAAATGTTGGACTTCCTGAGATTTAATTTTAACCCAGGTGTCGTCAACATACCTGAACCAATGACTTGGTGGTCTCCCTGAAAAGGATGTCAAAGCTCTCTTTTCTACCTCCTCCATGTACAGGTTGGCAACAATAGGAGAAACTGGAGACCCCATAGCACACCCATGTTTCTGCCTATAATATTGCTCCCCATATGTGAAGTAGGTTGACTGCAGGCACAGTTTCAAGAGTTGACACAGTTGTTCTGTGGAAAGTGTGGTCCTGTTGCTCAGAGTGGTGTCTGATTTTAACCTTAAACAGACCACCTCTACTGCTTCATCAACAGGAATGCACGTAAAGAGTGATGTGACATCAAAAGAGACCATTGTTTCATCAGTCATCAGGTATAGATCCCTATATCTAATTTACAGAATTGTTCCACCCCTTAATTAGTAAGTGTAGCTGTTCTAAACCATGATAGCTTACATACCAGGTGCATATAGGTAAGGCTTAATGTAAAATCCCAATCATAAGCCCACCTTAAAAAACCACATAATTGCATGACACATAGAACCAGAGTGGCACTGACTGGAAACCAACCAGCCAACAACCTTCGATGTGGGGACCTGCAGCTCCAACGCTTGGTCTTCAACCTTCATCCAAGGGTCGCCTCCTCTGCGTCAATCGAGGGATCCCCTCTACATGCTGATTATGAAAACAATTGTTGCTGATGATATCACCAACTCTAATCGTGGTGGAATTACTGCTGTGGAATTACCGCTGTGGATTATAAGACTTTGCTTTCCAAGGGATCACAGGCTTTGTTTTCCAGGAGTTAACAGACTTTGTTTTCCAAAGGAGTAAAAGCTTTTCGCAATGGGATTACCTCTGAACAGTATGAAATTTCCAAAAACTTTATGGGATTATAATTTTTGATTTTTCTCTTCCACTTGCTGGATTACTTCAAGATCAAAGACAGTTCAAGGTTTCCTTTCGTGTTGGACCCCATCCCCAAGGACTGGCGATGGCTTCCAAAAGGGGGGAGATGTAATGGACCTACCCAGGGTCAAACTAGGGTTTTCGAACTGTCCAGTGATGACCTTTACTGACCACTCAGTAAAGCAAGACATTTACTACAAAATCATTCATTTAGCTATAATCTGATAAATATAGTCACCAAAAGAGACTATTTCTATCTTTGATTTTATTCTAATGTGATCAAAAGAATAACTTTTGTCATTTTCATGATGTGTGCTTTTAAGCTGTGTCATTCTGTAAGAGTTAAACTGTGTTCACTGCTGTGTTTAAAGGTGAAGCCTTCGGGTCACAGAGACCGGACGGTTTTGTTTAGAAACTCAGAGACAGTCTCATGAGCTGGGCTCCAGCTTTATCTATCTTTTTCCTAAACATTTCTCTCTGCTGCTGTTTGTAACCTTGGGTTTGATAAGGCAAGTGAACTCCTCTCTGTGTTCCTGTCTTTTAAGTTCTAACTGTGCGGAAACGCTTCAGTCTTTGAATGGACAGAGAGTTCGAATGGACAGAGACCTGAAAGCTCTCTGCCTTGCAGCTGGTCAAGCTTGGTCAAGAGCCAAAGACTAACTTGTCAGCTAGAACTGATGGACGCCTCCATCCAGTTCCCCGAGCAAAAGCTCCAAAGTTCCTAATGAACTTTCTTTGAGAAACATCTCGTCTTGAAGTCGGCCAGAAGCTGCCACATGTTTCTGACGGCTGACGCGGATCCGAGGAGACGTTGGAAGTAAACGACCAGTTCAGACGTACGAGGGCCGGAAGGACTCTGTGCACCTGGGAGGCTGGTGATATCTTTATCAGACGCATCGTCAAGGTAAAGAGCTGTTTACAAACGTACCTGGGATTTAGCCGAAGTCGGATGGAAAGTGTCATCTCTGGTTACACTCGAGATAAATAACTTAATCTCTCCAACCTCTTATTCCTCCTTTTCCCTTTCCCTCTCAATCTTAAGCTGGAAACTATTTTAAGCTGAAGAGCCCCTCAGACTAAATATGTGTAACATCTAGTATTTATGTCTGTTGTGTTAAATCAAGTGTGCTGACGTATTTGAATTGAAAGAAAGTGAAATCATGTCAATCAAGTGTAATGGTGTTAATTTAGTTGATTTATTTTAAATAAATGATAGTGTCTCTTTGACATATCAAACTAAGTTAACGTGTCCATTGTCACTTAATGGCTCTGTTTATTTATCCATCATAAAGATCACAGAAATATTGAATAAACTGAAAAAGAAGAGAATCCGTGAAATTACTATTCAATCTGAATAAGTAAATTAAGGTAAAAAGGAGGTCAGTATTAAACTGACCCCCTCTAAACCCTTTACAATTACTTATTTTTCAAGTTATCCAGCTCACAAAGTTTACATATACGTACGTATGTTACGGGTGGCGGCTGTCATAGATTATTGACATGGCAACCCAATTTTTGAAAGGAAAATTTCTTACACCTAGATATGGTCATCAGTGGTGGGATGTAACTAAGTACAAGTACTTTGTTACTGTGCTTAAGTACATTTTTCATGTATCTGTACTTTACTTAAGTAGTAAAGTACGTGGGTAATGTATTTTTTACTCCACTACATTTTACATTAAGTATCTGTACTTTCTACTACACTACATTTCTATAATGCGTTGAGTTACAAGTTACATTCACAATTGCATTTATTTTATTTGTTTGTTAGTTTGAAAGTAACCAATGGTGAGAGGAGAGTTGGTCCATTGAATCATTGCAAAGTGGGCAGGTAATGTTAGAACCGCCTGGGCCAATGATGTATGTTCTAGTACAAAATATATACGTCATTGAGCTGGGAGCACCCACAACACTGCTAACACACCCACAATGGATTCCATCGTGGAAAGTCAGCCAGAAGATGCACGCCACCCATGGCCTTATTAAAAGATTATTGAAAGACTATTGAAAGATAATTTAAAGATAATTAAATGTATTCAGTTCAGCAGGGCAGATTCTCTCTTCCAAAAAACCCCAGACTGGACTCTAAAACCTTTGAAAATCAACTTCTTCTGAACTTGAACAATACATTCTTGCTGCAATATTAAAGTGTATCAGATCATGGGATGTTAGGAGACAAGATATGTCTCCAAATGTCTCGACACTCGGGTCCAAGTTTTGAAAATGGTGTCAGGAACTTAAAATATTGTTCACTACTGACCCATTACAAAGTTGACTAGACAGTATTTTAATTAGAGCTGATGACAAACTGGAGTTGAAATGATCAGAGCCTGTTCCTTTGTTAGGTCTAATGCTCCTTTTTTCATCAGACAACTTTTATTTAAATGTGATTACTGCAGTTAAAATGACGCAAGGGTTTTACTTTGTGTTAAATAAAAACTTTAATCATTCCTCTTTCTTATTTTGCTTAATGTCATTTAACTCTGGATGTCATCCCTGAAATTCCGATGCACAGAATCACAAGTCCAAGTGTGAAAGGTGTCACAAACAATAAAAACATGTATTATCTGCAGCATTGTTCATTAAAATGACTCAACACTATTTATGTATTACAGAAAATATACATACGGTAGGCACACTTAATGATAATGAATTAGGTAATACACTACATCCAGCAAGTACTTTTACTTTAATACTTTAAGTATTTTTAAAAGCAAGTACTTAATTACTTTTACTTAAGATTATTTGTACTTTTACTTAAATGCAGTGTTTGAGTACTTTCTCCACCACTGATGGTCATACACCAAAATGGAAGTCAGTACCTGAATTATTTTTCAAGTTATCACGCTCACAACATTCACAGATGGAGTGATTTCCTATGCTCCACAATGGGGGACAACAAAAGACTGAATATAGTTAATTATGATAAAATTATGATAATTATGGTGAGGTGTTCCGGGCATGTCCCACCGGGAGGAGACCCAGAGGAAGACCCAGGACGCTCTGGAGGGACTATGTTTCTCGGCTGGCCTGGGAACGCCTTGGGATTCCCCCGGAGGAGCTGCTCCAAGTGGCTGGGGAGAGGGAAGTCTGGGCCTCCCTACTTAGGCTGCTACCCCCGCGACCCGACCCCGGATAAGCGGAAGAAGATAATAATAATAATGTCTATTCCTGTCATCTGCGTATGTTCCCATACACAGACGAAATTCGTCTCTGCATTTAACCCAACCACCTACCAGGTGGTGCAGTGAGCAGCCCGAAAGCGCCCGGGGAGCTGGAGAAATAGGTGTGCACTCATAGACACCCCAAGCTGGGTAGTGGCCGGGGCGCGAACCCGCGACCTTCGGGTCCGTAGTCAAAAGCCCTGCCACTAGACCATCTTGGATGGATGGATGATAAAAGTAACAGATAGTTTTTTTTTTGCAAGTAATTAAAAAAAAAGATTTTCTGGCTGTTTAGTGTAAATTTCAGATTTATAAGGTAAAACAACAACAACAACAACAACAACAACAACAACAACAGACAGCTGGGCTTGAAGAAAACTTCACCATGCTCTACCTTCCGATGTCGACCTTCACCGGCTCCATTTTGGGTGAGCAGACCATGTTTGCGTGGCGGGGCGGTTCGTCTGCCTCGTCTGCGTAGCACCACGCAGATCTGGGCGTACACCAGCAGCGTTACGATGAAGGGAACGTAAAACGAAGCCACAGATGAGTACACCACAAAGGCCGGGTCTGCAAAGCTGCAGGTGGTGCCTTCTCGGTTTGCTGATGCAAGAACATGAAGAGAAAAATCCAAACAGTTGCTGTTATTAGACATTTCAGTCATCACATTTTAATGAATAGGCATGTTCTCTTTATGTCTATGGGTTAGATGAGAAGATTATCAGTATAATAAGTATTTGAAAACAGTAATACAATTTCATGGTTGAAACATTTTTTTCCTTCAAATGTTTTGTAAATAATGTAATGAATTGCTCTGGAACTGAAAAGTTGTTCCATTATAGTCAAGATTTTTCATCTGTTCCCAAAAAATAAATAAAACTCGTCAAATGGCTGATTTGTTATGAACAAAATAAACTAATCCTACACAATTTTAAAAGAAGATACTTAACAACATAAAACTAACATGGACAAATTATGGATGGACAGTGGATCAGTGATGGATGGATATTGGAGCAGTGATGGATGGATATTGGAGCAGTGATGGATGGATATTGGAGCAGTGATGGATGGATATTGGAGCAGTGATGGATGGATATTGTAGCAGTGATGAATGGACAGTGGAGCAGTGATGGATTGACATTGGAGCAGTGATGATGGACATGGGAGCAGTGGACAGTGGAGCAGAGATGGGTGGACATTGGAGCAGTGGACAGTGGAGCAGAGATGGATGGACATTGGAGCAGTGGACAGTGGTGCAGTGATGGATGGAAATTGGAACAGTGATGAATTACAGTGGAGCAGTGATGGATGAACAGTGGAGCAGTGATGAATGAACAGTGGAACAGTGATGGATATACATTGGAACAGTGATGGATGACAGTGGAGCAGTGATGGATGGACAATGGAACTGTGATGGATAGATAGTGGAGCAGTGATGGATGGACAGTGGAGCAGTGATAGATGGACAGTAGAGCAGTGATAACAGTGGAGCAGTGATGAATAGACAGTGGAACAGTGATGGATGGAAATTGGAGTAGTGGACAGTGGAGCAGTGATGGATGGAAATTGGAACAGTGGACAGTGGAACAGTGATGGATGGACAGTGGAGCATTGATGGATGGAAATTAGAACAGTGGACAGTGAAGTGGTGATGGATGATATTGGAGCAGTGATGGATGGATATTGGAGCAGTGCTAGATGATATTGGAGCAGTGATGAATAGACAGTGGAGCAGTGATGGATTGACATTGGAGCAGTGGACAGTGAAGCAGTGATGGATGGACAGTGAAGCAGTGATGGATGGACATTGGAACAGTGGACAGTGGAGCAGTGATGGATGGACATTGGAGCAGTGGACAGTGGTGCAGTGATGGATGGACATTGGAACAGTGGACAGTGAAGCAGTGATGGATGGACATTGGAACAGTGGACAGTGGAGCAGTGATGTATGGACATTGGAGCAGTGGACAGTGAAGCAGTGATGGATGGACAGTGAAGCAGTGATGGATGGACATTGGAACAGTGGACAGTGGAGCAGTGATGGATGGACATTGGAGCAGTGTACAGTGGAGCAGTGATGTATGGACATTGGAGCAGTGGACAGTGAAGCAGTGATGGATGGACAGTGAAGCAGTGATGGGTGGACATTGGAGCAGTGTACAGTGGAGCAGTGATGGATGGACATTGGAGCAGTGGACAGTGGTGCAGTGATGGATGGAAATTGGAACAGTGATGAATTACAGTGGAGCAGTGATGGATGAACAGTGGAGCAGTGATGAATGAACAGTGGAACAGTGATTGATTTACATTGGAGCAGTAGACAGTGAAGCAGTGATGGATGGACATTGGAACAGTGATGGATGACAGTGGAGCAGTGATGGATGGACAATGGAACATTGATGGATGGACAGTGGAGTAGTGATGGATTTACAGTGGAGCAGTGATAGATAACAGTGGAGCAGTGATGAATAGACAGTGGAGCAGTGATGAATGTAAATTGGAGCAATGGACAGTGGAGTAGTGATGGATGGACAGTGGAGCAGTGATGGATGTAAATTAGAGCAGTGGAGTAGTGATGGATGGACAGTGGAGCAGTGATGGATAGACAGTGGAGCATTGATGGATGGAAATTGGAGCCGTGGACAGTGAAGTAGTAATGGATGGACAGTGGAGCAGTGATGGATGGAAATTGGAGCCGTGGACAGTGAAGTAGTAATGGATGGACAGTGGAGCAGTGATGGATGGAAATTGGAGCAGTGGACAGTGGATCAGTGATGGCTGGACAGTGGAGCAGTAGTTAATGCTAATGCAGGTCTGATCATCAGTTTGGATCTTGTTCTTAAATATGGTTTCCTTCAGTAGTCTAAAGCCATGGGTGTCTGGTGGGCTGACAATTCAAACTTGACTGTAGGTGTGAACGTGTGTGGTTGTTTGCCTCATTTGTCCCTGAGAGAAAGAGATTCACCAATGATACAAATCTTTTTATTGACTAGGGGACCACACATGCAAAATGCACTTTTTGATGTTTTTTTACTCAACTTTGGGTATTTACTTCATAAAAAAACAGTCCTTGTGCCAAAAAAATGCACCCAGTGGTTTATTTACTCTAAGTAGATTTATTTGTCTGTGATACAAACGGTCAGGTTCTCACTTCCTGCGGTTTGTTACGTCACAAACCGCAGCCAATCACCTCAAACCTGACCAGCCCCTCACCTAGCAACCCCTGGTTAGGTCCAGCCCCTCACCTAGCAACCCCTAGTTAGGCTCAACCCACTTCTGTATGAAACACATGACGGTTGTTTTTCATGATTTCATCTCATCTTTTGTTTATATGTTCTTAATTTCATGTGTACAGCACTTTGTTGCAGCTGCGGTTTTTTTAAATGGCTTTATAAATAAAGTATAATTGTTATTTTTATGTTTTAGTTCAATTTTTAGTGTATTTGCGATCGCTCACAACGCGCAGCCGGCAAAAATTAAACGAGCAGACCCCCGTCGTAGGGACCGGCGTCAACGGGACCATCTTCTGGCACGATGGAGCGGAGCTTCAAGTGTACAGCCTCGTTGCAGCCTGGCAGAAGCCTCGCAGCAGCGAGGACCTTCTCCTTACGGATTAATTTAAGGGAGACACTTGTTGAACTTTGTGTTGTCTTGACTGGAACAGCGATAACTCCCAAAATCTCCGCGTGAACGAGCGGAGCTGGCGAACA